>CAUYRH010049130.1:0-10331 GCA_963574655.1 Perodicticus potto | reverse complement strand
GTTAAGCGTAGACGGGGTAGGGAGGTATGAGAAAAAAATAAACAATCTCCATGTCTTAGCAATTATGAATTGGACTGCAATAAACATTCTGGTATAGATGTCTTTGTTATAATGTGATTTTTGGTTCTGGGTATAATTCCTAGTAAAGGAATTATAGGATTGAATGGCAAGTCTATTTTTAGATCTCTAAGTATTCTCCAAACATTCTTCCAAACGGAATGTATTAGTGTGCATTCCCACCAGCAATATAGAAGTGTTCCCTTTTCTCCACATCCACACCAGCAACTCTGGTTTTGGGATTTTGTTATGTGGGCTAATCTTACTGGAGTTAGATTATATCTCAAAGTAGTTTTGATTTGCATTTCTCTGATGATTAAGGATGGTGAGATTAATAAATTGTGGTACTACATGGAATATTATGCAGCTTTAAAGAAAGATAGAGACTTTACCTCTTTCATGTTTATATGGATGGACCTGGAACATATTTTTCTTAGCAAAGTATCTCAAGAATGGAAGAAAAAGTATCCAATGTACTCAGCACTACTATGAAGCTAATTTATAGCTTTCATATGAAGGCTATAACCCAATGAGAGCACAAGAATATGGGGAAAGGGGCAAGGAAGGAGGGGAGGGGTAAAGTTGGATAGAGGGAGGGTAATTGGTGGGGCCACACCTAAGGTGCATCTTAGAAGGGTGCAGGTAAAACTTACTAAATGCAAAATATAAATGTCTTCATACAAAAACTAAGAAAATGCCATGAAGGCTATGTTAAATAGTTTGATGAAAATATTTCAGATTGTATATGAAACCAGCATATTGTACCCCTTGATTGCACTAAAGTACGCAGCTATGATTTAATAATAATAATAAAAAACTTAAAAAAAACAATGTTCATAAAGGTTTTCCTTCTCCTACCCTGCACAACAGAGGTGATAGAGTTATTTGTTAAAGTGATAGTACAATTTTATAAGATTCCAGGAAGGAAGAATATACACTTTCTAGGTACTGGAGTGCGCGCAAAAGTAGGAGTACCTGGCTTGTCTTCGGGTTTAGACTACTAATCTTAAATCTTTTGCTACCCAAAATCTTGATCTCATTTGTTTAAAAGCCCCTCCTTGTCGTGAAAATGCACTTTCAATTTAAGTAAGTGGCAAAAACTGATTCAGTGAAAGTTAGTAAACTTTATAACTTTTTAGGATAACATCTGTTTTGCAGAACTCTAGTGATGAATGTATGTACACATGTTGCATCTCTTCTTATTTTCATTACGTTTCTTGGCTATGAAAATGTAATGGGCTCTTTGGGAGAAAGGTCCATTAATTACCAATCCAAAGGCTAAATTTCTGGTGGCGACTATGGCTCAGTGATTAGGGCACCCGCCCCACATACTAAGAGTGACAGGTTTGAGCTGACCCATGCCAAACTGCAACAAAAAAATAGCTGGGCGTTGTGCTGGGTGCCTGTAGTCTCAGCTAATGGAGAGGTTGAGGCAAGAAAATCGCCTAAGCCCAGGTGCTGGAGGTTGCTGTGAGCTGTGACACCACAGCACTGTACCAAAGGTGACAAAGTAAGACTCTGTCTCTTAAAAAAAAAAACAAAAAACAAAAAAAACAAAGACTAAATTTCCTCACATTTATCCATGCCCCTTTTGACTAATGACCAGAGCCACCAGCACATAACACTATTTTGTTCTAACAGTATCTCTGCATCACATTGATCAGGAGACTTGGCATTTCCAGAGCCCTTGGATTGGAACTTCCTTGTTGGTTACCTTGATCAGGTGATATTTTTTTTTTTCAAAGAGAGTGATTGAAAAGTTTCATCCTTGGCAAAGGAAAGCTTGTGGACTCAACTGTAAGTATATCGAATTGCCTGTGATTTCATCTGTATCAGTTATTGTTCATACCCAGATTCTTCTGAGGGAACTGACACTTTAAGCCTTTTTTATCTACTTTGTGGTCTGGTGCTGGTTCTCAGTAATGAGTATGCTTCAAAATCTCCTAGAGAATCAAAATAATTACACTGGTTCCTATTCCTAGAAATTATGATTCATTTGGTCTGGCATGAAGTCCAGGAATCTGTATTTGTAAATTTTACTCAAGTGAATTTGATAGTATATATAGCTATAATTGATAACCTGTGGCTGAACTTGTCCACTCCAATCCCTGCAATACTTCCTCAAGGTGGCATTTAAGATGGACTTCAAAGAATAGGTAACATTTGAATATTAAATCACAGGTAAAACATGAGGACTGTCCACATGAAGGGAATTTGGAAGAAAAACATGCAAAAATATGGGAACAGCTAGAACTTGGAATTTTTTCCCAAAGAAAGAAGGGGCAGCTTCATCTCCAGTCATTGTAAACAACAATGCCCATGCATGAAAGGAAAATAAGTTGTGCTCATCAACTTTGAATATCTTTGTAGAGAACCCTTGATACACCTCTCTGCTTATAAAGAAAATCTTAACTGTAAAGGCAATTTACTTATGAGCCATAGACCACTGTGAAATCTCTGTTTCCAGCTAGAGGCCTTCAAAAGGAAGATAATTACTTCTTTCTTCAATAGAGCCACTTATTAGTCTTTTTCTATTGTAGATACCTCCAGAAGAACCACATTATATTTAAATACTTCATTTCATTTGATTGATGTGAAAGTTACAAAGCTCCTCCAGTGGTGTTTCTTTATGAGACAGTGATGTCCAGTTCTGCTGCAAAGGTCAGGAGTCATAGGATGAAAATGCTACTAGCTACAACAGCTTTTTGATATTGTGTGTGGCTATTACATTGCCATGGGACTGCAAAACTGTGAGTGCTTGATTTGTATTTTGCCTGTTGTTGATGGATATGTCTGTGTTTATACTGATGGAGCAATTTGGGAGGTAGTTTTACACTGTGAATCAAGACGTTGGTTTTGAATGCTAACAGTGGTCGCTCTGCTAATCACACTGGTTCTCCTTCAGATAGATACCTATTCAGAGTCAAGTCTTTATGTACTTTTCAGCATAATCATAGTACATGCCAGATGTATTAAACAACCCCGAAGAAAAAGATTAAAGTTCAAGTACTGCTCAGAGTGTAATCATTGTTGGTATATAATTCCCGACCACCAAGAAGGTGTGAATAGTGAATTGTTTTGTCTCTGGATCCTACATCTGGCAAGTAGAATTTAGGGATTCACTTGTGACCTGTAAATTGTTCAGTATTTCCTGGCCCTTAGGCAATCTTAGTGGAGTTTTTAAGTGTCAGTTTTATTTTAATGGTCAGGACATGCCAATGGACCACTAATTTCTGCTTCCTCACATAGCGAGTGCAAGGCACAGGTTTATGGAGAAATGAGTTAACAGAGATAAAACAAATGGGAAAGGAGTCTTATTTAATTACTCCCTGAACACTTTCTGGGTATAGCATATGTTACTACTTAGTAGGAATCCTGGAGAAGAATATGTAGTGTCCACGTCCACTGTTCACTGAGCCTCCCCTCTCCAATCAGAAACTCCTCATCTCCATTATTCTACACATTTATTTACCTAGGGGAAAATTCATAGATGAGGGAAAACTTGAGCTAGATCTCAAAAGATGGAGTTGAATTTTAAGGCAAGAGTTCTAATAGAAGGTCCAGACAAAAGACTGGCTATGATCTTTGCAAAGGAACATGAATTAGATAGGCTTTGGGGGAGACCTCAAGTAAATACTTATGGAGATAAGATTAAAGAAAAGTAGCCTTGAGTCTTGATCCAGGGGGAGATCATAAATGTGTTGACTATTGAAAGAGTACTTGAGTTGGATTCTGACAACTCTGCATTTGACTCCTGGATTTGCCATTTATAAGAACTTGGGTAAGGACTATTTTTTAAAATACATGGTTTATGGATCCTAGCACTGAGTAAATGCTTGAATCTAGGAAAATTAACTTCCTTGATTTTCTATTGCCAGATGGCTCCCCTTCCCTGGATAACTTGGGAACATTTGATAACCCTTTCTCAGGAATTAAGAGGGAGAGAGGTTGGAGAAAATGTAAGAAACAGAAAGGCATATTTTTATTTTTTCTCATATTATCTTCCAACATTCCCAGGCTTCTTTGTTTGCAAGGCTGAGGTCTTTCTCCTTTAGCTATACTCATTTATATATTAGACTGTGAGCAGCATTATTTTCTAGTTTTCATCCAACTTTGGAGGGCATGAACTCACAGTAACCTCACGGGAATCATTTCAGCAGTGAGAAATTATCTCTCTTGTGTAAAAAATATGAGTTGATAGCAAAATATTTTAACTTTTTGTATCATGTGCCTTAGTATTCTTTATCATTTAGTACCAGCATTATTTGCAATAACAACAAGCAGTATAGACTGTGTTTCTGTGGAGTGGAACAGTGAAGTGGATTGTGACATAATATAACTTGTCATTTGTCTATCTTCATAAACATTATCAATTAACTGAGCTCAATAAGTCACTTGACAATCTGTGGTGAACATTAATATAACTCAATTGATGGGCCTCATCTGTTTGTTGTCTCAGTGAAGACATATCCCTGGAGTGAGAAATCTGAAGTCATTTAGTACTTGAGGTTGCAGCACAGTGGTTAATGAAGCTAGGACACTAGGGCTTTGAGTTATGCCTGAGGCATCTATCTTCCCTTTTGCTCCATGACTACAACCTACCTTGCCACCAGTGATCAGCTTTAAAAATAACTTATCAGTATTGGTCCCAGTGTTTGGAGATGGGGGAAGAGGCATGCGGATGGATCAAAAAGGCCCATAGGGAGTAATTAGCTCACAACACATCCAGTGAGCTCTGTTGCACACAAACCTCACAAATCACCACTTGTACTATATGGATAACAACAGTCCCTCTGTAATTTTGTGTCAGCACTTGTCTTCTGTGAAAAACTAGGAACATTAATGAAGGGCATCTTTGGTATCTACACATATTTCCATCATATCTTCAGACTCTTTCTTTTGTCCATTTCTTGCAAGTCTTCCTTGCTCTCTTCTGTCTATTCACTCTTCCTACTGTGGAGCTTGTTGGATTTTCCCATGGGTGCTTGTATTTTAATAGAAGATTGGTGAAGGACAGAGAAAGCCTTTAAAATCAAAAAGAATGAAGTAGTTAGGATGGTATTTCAAGAATTAGCTAATGTGTGAGGTAGATATTTTTGGAGAAATAATCTTCCATGTCTCTCTTAAATCATGGCTGGAGATGATAGCCCCTTTCACCTACACATAAAAGCATTTCATTTCTTTATACTTTTTATCCTCTCCTTCTCCCAAACACACAAAAATACACACTTCTTACTTCTTCCTTTCACTTCTCTGTGGCTTTGCATATTCTGCTTCTTCTGCTTAGTTTGCTTTTTTCCTTTGTTTCATCTGGAGATACTTCATTTTATATGTCACATTCCTTACTTATGTCAACTTTATCCATGCTTCCTTTGCTCTGATACCTGTGTGAGGAAGCAAATGGCTTCTCCACCACTGAGTCTCATGCCCCTGGTATAAGGAGGGCAACCCATAAATGTTTGAAGGTGTAGGGAATTACTTAATGAATGGCCTTCAACTGTTTAGACTTCCAGTTTTCCTTCTGAAAAGAATATCCAAATAAAAACTACTAATTTTATAAGATGAAGTTAGATAGTTGATAGGTACATGCAGAGACCAATTATTATTGAGGCATTATGGAGGTACACAGTTCTTGTGTTGAGTGGCCCCACACATGATCAAAATCCATTCTATACTCAGTTGTTATAGAGTTGTCCGTGGCTGTATTGGTTCTCTTTAAGATTGGGTTAAGAAATGACACTTCTAGCTGGGTGCAGTGGCTTACACCAGTAATCCTAGCACTCTGGGAGGTAGGAACAGGCAGTTTGTTTGAGCTCAAGAGTTCGAGACCAGCCTGAGCAAGAGTGAGACCCCATCTCTACCAAAAATAGAAAAACTGGCCAGCCATCGTGGTGGGCACCTGTAGTCTCAGCTACTTGGGAGGCTGAGGCAAAAGGATCTTTTGAGCCCAAGAGTTTGAGGCTGTTGTGAGCTATGATGACACTAAACACAGAAAGACAGAATGAAACTGTGTCTTGAAAGAGAAAGAAAGAAGAAAGGAAGGAAGGACACTGTACTATTTGGGGGCTTATTAAAAGGGTGAGGATTCACTATGGTCAATTTATTTATTGATTGCTTTGGCTTGGTGAGAATAGTAGCACCCCTGTGAAGTTACTAGTTTAAGCTAATACAACTAGGACGTATGAGAGATCAGGAGTTGAACCAAGGTCTTCCTAGCCCTATTCCGTTACTCTGTCTACTGGAATACACTGGATCTGCCAGAAGGCAGTAAAATCAGATGGGGAATGGCATGATATGTGTGATGTTTGCCTAAATGTGTACATACTTGGTAAAAGTCAGCCACAATTCATGCTGGATAAGTATTCAGTAATGTTCATTCTATTTATTTGGCTACCTATATGCTTTCCAGGGGAAAGGCAAGCTAGGGCAAGTACAGACAAACAGCCATAAAGTTTGAGTGCTTTCCTTTGAAGCTAGGCTGCTTGTTTGAAAAACATACTTCTTGGGGATAGAAGATGGTTCTACTATAGATTTTACTTATTACTGCATTTACAAGGATAGACATCTTCTAAATAACTGCTAAAAATATGTGTGAGTCCTAGAATATTTTCTGATTTAGACAGTTTCTTTGAGCGTCATAACCAGATTTGGCTTATTAGAGAATTCTACTAGAATGCTTCTGGAAAGGCTGCCTGGTTTAATGAAAAAAAAAAAAAAAAGAATGGACTTTGAAACTGGTTGGATTTGGGTTATATAGTCACTCACAGTGTGACCCTGGGCAAATTATTTGACTTCTCTGAACTTCATTTTTCTTATCCTTTGCCTAATTGGTGTGAGAATGAAAATGGCAATAGGCATATAGAAGGAATGCAGTAAATATTACTTCTCTCCTTCCCTCACCCCAGTTCTGTCCCCCACAGCCATTAGTTACCACAAATAGGCATTCAGGAGTCTGCCTACTGCTCTATGCTAAAATGCATAGTTTCCTTGTAAGGACTAATTATCTAATTTTCTTCCTTCCAAGGCCCCCTGTATTCCACCCTACTCTCCCAATTCTGGGGGCTTCTAAAGTGGGCAGGTACAGGATGTTCTGTGGAACATCCAAGGCTATTACTCAATCTCCTGGCCAGCACTCCCAATTGCTCTTTGCACACGCTCCATATGAAGGCATACTCTAGGTCTTGTAACCCATGTATGCGTCATGCACTGTACTGCTTCTTATACCCAAACTCATCTCAAGGGTGAAAAGACCAGGCTCAGACTTGCCCTGGGAGCGGATTCCCCAAGCTTTCTGTGTCCCCACACTGTTTAGTTAAAAAGTAGCTGCTTCAAATTCATCGGGCGTTATATAGACTAGAATCAAAGTGATTGGTCGTGCCATCTTCCCTCAAGATATTCCAAAGCACTTTGCTAGGCAATGTGACAAGTACTGAGGCCACACAGGCCAGTTCAGCAACCACCACCTAGCACTTCAGAATTAATCATGCTCAGACTGGGATCATCAAGCCTGTTTTTATTGGAAGAACAAGAGAGGGAGGGAATGTTAGCTAGCAGTTACCCTGTGTACCTTTTATTAAAGTGTCCTTGGCTATTCAAACTTCACCTGAATAATCAGATCAGAAGAATTTTCTTTACCAAAGAGTAGAATATGATAGTGCCAAGCTAATGCCAGGCTGATGCCTAGGACCTTGACCAAGTAGGCTTGGCCTAAGAATTGTTTTTTTTCTTTCCCCCTCCTTTTCCCCTTTACATTATTTTTCTACCTATCTTTCTTCTTTCTCCTTCCTCATCTATGGTGTGTGTTTGGGTAGAGGTCAACCAAGGTCCTGACAGTATGTCATTTTATGATGCCCTTTATTCTGTCTACCTTTCTCATCCTTCACCATCATATTAGCAAGGAAAATTTTGGGAAGTGAAACTCAAATAGCATCCTGGGCTACTTTTCCTTAAGTAGCATTCAACACACTTGCAACTACATGTTCGAATTTGTCCTTCTTATTTCATGAAGTTTCTTGAAGGCATGAGACATGTTTATCTTGATCACTCTGTTGGCAAGCACATATATCAAGTTCTCAAAAAATGTCTGCTAACTATAAATTATGTACAGACTATATTGCTAGCATCTTATATACCTCCTTCCTTAATTGTAAACAATCTACTCCTCTACTTATAGATTATTTTGTTTTCATTTCCATATTCCCCAGAGGAAACTTTAGCTCAAAACCTTGCAAAGAGTGTGTATGTTAATATAAAATCAACTACCCTCCCCTAGGATTTCTAATCAGTAAGAATTAGAGATTAGACTTGCATTGGCCTTTGTCCTTATTGTCAATAGAGCCCTCTTCTCCTGTTTTATTCACTGTTGTGTCCTATAGCGGTCCCATAGAGGAAGGTTTGTCATTGATACACATTTTGACGGTGGACTCAACCTGAGTAAACCTGAGAAAATTGAGCCTTCCCCCTCTGCCTCCCAGAGACTGCTGCTTGTGTCTGTCTTAAAAGAGAATTATAGGATCACTCTCAGGAAAAAGAGTCCTAAGATTATAAATGGCAGCTGTGTTTTTAGTGTGCAGGTGGGTGGGATACAGGCAGACAGTTTCTCCCATCGTTCCTTCTTTGCTTTCACAGTGGCAGGGAGTTGGGAGTGGAGTTGAGGCTGATTGGGGGAACTACAGCCTCAAGCATGCCTAGTGGTTCCTGGGCCTGGATGAGTGAATATTTGATATATTCTAATACATAAGCTTAGCATCTGTGTTGCCCCTCCCATTTGAAGTTCGATATTTTGAAAAGAGAAATTTGGGTCTTTAAAAAACTTTTTTTGGTGCTTTCCCTTACAGTTGATGTTTGAGCTTTTTAAAGCTACCAAGTCCAAAGTACCAATACTCTTATTCTTTTATCTTTCATTCTGGTTATGTTTTTTCCCAGGTGTTTTATGATGATTAGCAGGATCCTCATTGTTGTTACCCCTGGCCAGGTATAGAGCCAGGAGTTTTGTTTAGGCCACAAAAGATTATGGGAACTCAAGGACTAGGTTGTAGTAGGGGAGGTGAAGGCTTCTTTCCTTCCAGGATTGAGCAAAAAGAAGAACGTTGATCTCAGAGTGAAAGCCTTGAAGTGTCACATATATCACACTGGTGAGAGACTAGTTATTTGATGTAATAGCACTTGCTCAGGATCTCTCATCTGAAGATCTGGGGTCATGGGCTGGCTATACCATTTACTGATCTCAGGCATGTGATTTAACCTCTTTACACTTTGGTTTTCTTCATCTGTAAAATGGAAATGATGACAATAATTACGACTTCAAGGGAAATAGTAATTACTATCTCATTATGGAGAGAATTCAGTCAGAGAAGGGACAGGGAAGCAATTTGTAAGTGAAAAAAATGATATTTTGATCTAAAATACTATTATTCATTTTCTAGTGTTCAAATTTTCTATCAAATAAAAGCTTAAAACAAAAGGCCAATACAAAATAAAAATAAAATACTATTATTATTGTCTTTTCATTCTCTATTCTCCTGACACTCTCATTTTCTTGTCTTTTGTATAATATGGATGATTTAGATTCAAATCTGAACAGAGGGATGGGCTAAATGACTTCTTAAGGTTTCTTCAGTTTTGGAATTTGTAAACTGTGCTTTCTCCCTTTGCAGACTATACCAAGTAAGAAAATCATCTTTTAAGACTGAGTAGAAATCTGGAACTCATCAATTTTGATAATGTCTCTTAAAATGTAATTGGAGATAGTGCTCCTCCATTAAATGCTGGTGTCTGACCATTGTTCAAATAAATACTAAAATGTAAATGACAGGAAATTGGCTGTATTCTGAATCCTATTTTTACTTGAGGTAACAATAAGCCTGTAATGGTCACTGTGACCTTTGATTTGCTGTTTCTGCAACCTCACACTTGTCTCAGGATTCTTCTTCTGCTTATGCATTTTATTTGGGGTTTCTTCCAGGTATCAGATTAAAGTTTAAGCCAGCCATGTGTAAGTGCATGGGCTGTGGGCCTGAAAGAAATTAGTCTGAGGGGGAAAAAAAATCAAAACTACAGGCAAAGAGCAAGCATGCTGCTAGAAACAGAATTTGAGAACACAATTCAACTCTGGGCCTAGAAAAGTGGGGGAGTGAGGATAGAGGGCGGGATCACACCGGTGGTACATATTTGAAGGGTTAGGAGAAAACTTCTAAATACGGATCAAAATTGTTCTCACAAAGTAATGAGAAAGTCTCTTGAATGCTATCACAATCAGGTTGATGAAAATATCT
>CAUYRH010049125.1:0-10145 GCA_963574655.1 Perodicticus potto | reverse complement strand
GTTACTCTGGGTTGAAGTCTCAGCTGTGGAGAAATACCAGAAATTAAGTCACCTTGCCCCCCACCCCTCCACGGGCAATAAATGGAAAAGGAAAATCAAACCTTCACACAACCACACACCCAGGGTATCATTTTGGATAGTCCTCAGGTGATTGGTCCAGTCCGAGAGATCCGAATCAATTGTCCCAGACAGCACCTGGATCTCAAGTGAGGGAGTTCAAAAAGTCTCTGGCAACTAGATAGCAGGGTCTGCTGGCAGCTCGAGTATGACTCATTCTGGTGTTCCGTGGAGTCAGAAGGACCCCCTCCCCCAGCAAATGAATTTCTCTTGGAAGGTTGCCTCCTTCCCCACCTTACACCTCTGTCACACCCAGTCACTGGTAACCCTGCAGGGCTATGACCCAATTCCCTCCAATGAGCAGATGCTCTAGGGGTTTGAGCCTGCCTGAGTCACAGAGAATTCTTATGTCCCCTTGGCCAAGTCTCTGCACTCTGCCACCATCCGGCAGAGGAAGATGAGGCCTGACAACCCCAGGTGGTTAATGGAAGCTGGGGTGGTTCACTCAGTTCCAGCCCTGCCCCTGATTGATGTTGCTACACTTATATTTGCACAGAATTTGTGATTCTGTGGTGGCTATCTTCCCCTGCAGACCAGGTGCTGTTTGAGTTCACAGAAATTGCGACTCAGCCCTGGTCTGTGCCGCTGCCCAGAGCTGATGTTTCTGCAGTCTGTGTTGGGGCAGGTGCGGCTCACACTAGGCTGGGAGTTTCAGCCTCTTCCTGCCTGCCTTTGTCTCAGCTATGATCCCCTGAAGGCCAGGTGTTTCTTAGGCTCACTAAAGCAGTCCTGGCTCAGCTCTGCCCTGGTAGTATGCTGTCTCTGCAAGAACTCTTCTTCAATTCTTCATCCCGCTGTGCTCAGCCCAGGCTGGTACCACCTCAGGCATACCCTTTGGTCACAGGGTCTGCATTACCGTCCCAGACCTATTCCACCAGTGTCTACCACTGGAGAAGATGCCTGGCTTTCTCTGGTTGTCCAGAGAGATAGGGAGTGTCCTTTCAAAATATCCCCAGGGGTGTGAGCCCTATTATTCCCGCTGCTGCCACTGCTGCTCTGTGCCAGGGGGCACCGCCTGTCCCTTTTCCCATATGGTTCCTTCACTCCACCATTTTTTTCTTCCCCTTGTGCCGCAAAATCAGCACAGACCTGCAACAGCCCACGCCCTATCCACACCTCTCAGGAAATTGCCCAAGAATCTGGACTCCATGGGGCTTCCAGACATTGGGGTGAGAGTGGAGGGGAGTGCTGGGAGTTCAGAATTGCAGGTAGAGAATATATACTGTGTTATACAGTTTTATACCAGACAGGAGAGTGCTGTGGCACCCTAGTAGGGGAAGGACGTCCAGTTTTTAGAGGGTCTCTCCTGTGAGATAAAATGGGAGGACGTTTGAACTCTGCTGGCTTGTTTGTAGAAAGTATACTGCGAGCTGTTCTCATGGGGAGGGGACTCTTGTCTGCTTGGCGATGAATTTTGTACCTTTTGTTTGTATCCTTGGGATCGCAGCTCACCTCAGCAGGGTTGATATGTATTCTTCAACCTTCTCTCTTGGCTCAGCTCTAAACCATCAGCTTACTTGCTAAACTTCTGTCCTTTAACTCTCCTTCTGGATGGGAGTCACTGTGGAAAGCTGGCTCCAGTTGGCCATCTTGCCTCCACCCCCAGCTATTTCTTTTCTTAGTGTTTCATAGTTCTCTTTATAGAGATCTTGATGTGGAATTCTTAATTCCTCTCACTTTATGTATGAGAAAATTGAGGTGCAGAGCCTAGTATACAGTAGGCACTCAATGAATGTATTTACTGAGTCTGAATCCCTCATCTATACTTATATTACATTTATAATCTATGCCCAAGAAGATTGAATGTATCAATCTTATTTTCAAGTCTGGATTTACTTTTTAAACTCTGTACTATGGAAAATTTTTAGCATACACAAAAATATAGTAGTATAATGAACATTTACATACCCTTCATATAACTTCAACAGTTACCAACTCATGGTCTGTTATATTTTCTCAAAATGGCTACCTACTCCCTCTCCTCGCCCATACTATTTTGAAATAAAAGTCTCCCAAATCATATTATTCCATCATTTGTTTCAGTGTATATTGCTAAAAGAAAATGACACTTTAAAACAATCATAATACCATGATTGTGTCTTAAAAATTAACAATAATTCCCTATTGTATATCCAGTTAGTGTTCAGAATTGCTATTTATCTCATAATGTCACATTTTTTTTTTTCTTTTTGAGACAGAGCCTCAAGCTGTCACCCTGAATAGAGTGCTATGGCATCACAGCTCACAGCAACCTCCAATTCCTGGGCTCAAGCAATTCTCCTGGCTCTGCCTCCCAAGTAGCTGGGATTACAGGCACCCGCCACAACGCCCAGCCATTTTTTAGTTGCAGCCGTCGTTGTTTGGTGGGCCAGGCTGGATTCGAACCCGCCAGCTGAGGTGTACGTGGTTGGCGCCTTAGCCCCTTGAGCCACAGGTGCCGAGCCAATGTCACATTTTTTTTTTTTGAGACAGAGCCTCAGGCTGTCACCCTGGATAGAGTGCTCTGGCATCATAGCTCACAGCAACCTCCAATTCCTGGGCTCAAGCGCCTCCGCCTCCCAAGTAGCTGGGACTACAGGCGCCCGCCACAATGCTCAGCCATCTTTTGGTTGCAACCGTCATTGTTGTTTGGCTGGCCCGGGCTGGATTCAAACCCGCCAGCTCAGGTGTACGTGGCTGGTGCCTTAGCCCGTTGAGCCACAGGCGCTGAGCCTGAAGTTTGTTTTTTGAATGGGCTCTGCTAAGGCGTGACACAGGTGAAATGAGGGGACTTTGGGCAGTGGCTAGGCACATGTGGCCAGTCTGAGGGGCTCCCAACCAGATGAGAGTTGAGGTTCTTTTTTAGCCTAAAACCTTTTTCCGAGTTTTATCTCAACACCAAAAGGTAGGAAGTGACAGGAGGGAAAAGTCACACTGGAGGGAGGTGCCTCCCTTTGTACACCTTGGAAAAGGTTTATTTTAACTAGAAGATGATTCAGTACTGAGTGGAGACAAATCGTTTCGAGGCTGTCTTCATATGAAGTCCCTCACTTTATCACTTTGACCCCATTACTGAGGAGGACATTATAACTTATTGGGGAAATGCTTGGGTTCAGAAGTCAGATGGAGGAGAATTTGAGTACAGGTTCTATTGCTTGCTTTGCAAGTCTTGGCAAGTCATTTAGCTTCTTTGAGCCTTCCCTGCCCAGTATATAGACAGTGAAAATTAAAACTTTTTGCCTTAGCTTTGTGGTGAGGATTAAATAAAGTAATGTGATAAGATGTCTAGGATATTATAACAAATCAGTAAAGGTTAGATGGTGTTGGGTCATGGTTATCCATCTGCTAGAATGCATCCCTGCGTGTTTATGCTATGTAGGTAGAAGAGGGGTCTGGAGGGATTTGAAACCTCGTGGACATCATGAGTCTCCTCGGTTTCTTTCAGAGTACCCCAACACCTCCTTCTCCAGTGAAGGATGGGATGGCTCCCTTATTCTCCCCCCGCCTCTCCTGGCAGTCCTGTATTGTTTAGAGCATCCTGGTCAGGGCAGGCTGTCATCAGCCTTGTGTAGGCAATGAAGAAGGCAGCTTGGGGGCCCAGGCTCTCAGAGATGAAAGGAGCCTTGGGGGGGGGGGTGCTGAGGGCAGTGTCTCTGGCACAGCAGTTATCCCTCCTACATTGTCCTGCCAGGTGGCTACCAGCCCAAACTAGTATACCTCCAGTGACAGGAATTCATCATCTCATGAGAAGTGCATCCCACTAAGTCTTCCTCCCTCTCATTTCCACCTGCCACTCCTGGGTGCTCTTTCCATGGCACCATGATTGGTATGACGGATAACACCGGTGGTGGGGAGGGGGTGCTCTGCTCTTAGCAGCAGAGTGTGTTGGATAGAGCCCTCCCTAGCAGAGCTGCCATATGGCAGAATCCCAGCCAAGCCTGTGGCACTGCCTTTGTGTGGACATCAGTGGAGACCTCTCTGTGAGTGGAAGGAATGGAGTGTCATTCTCTATTAAACAGTGTCAGATGCAGGTGGGCTGGTGCGACATGAAGGGAACCAATGTGGGAGCTGCCTTTAAGCATAAGAGCTATGATTTGGAGCCTGGTGTGGAGTGTTAACCTTTCCACATGCCCCCTCCACTGTGCAGCTCTCTCAAATGTCCTTTGTTATGCTACTGCACAAGTGGTGTTCACCCCTGAATTATTTAGTGCCATTTATCCTTGTACTTTCTCCTTCTTACAGCCCACAGAAAAAGAGACTGTAGCATGTGGGCTGTGTGTCAGTGTTGGGCAGTTTGTCAGCTTAGAAAGCTGCCAGTGTACTGAGGGCCTATGATACCAGTGGGTGATGCAGAGCCTGCATTACACAGGGTCCTCCATTGCTGAGAAAGGCCTTCCCCCAGTGGTGACACAGAAAAGCAGGAAGGAGCCTTTGTTTCATCTGGTT
Organism: Perodicticus potto; assembly: GCA_963574655.1. Taxonomy (NCBI): domain Eukaryota; kingdom Metazoa; phylum Chordata; class Mammalia; order Primates; family Lorisidae; genus Perodicticus; species Perodicticus potto. The sequence continues at coordinate 5,603 of CAUYRH010049125.1, read as the reverse complement.
GTTGTGTACCAGCCCCCATTTGCTACAGATCTTTGGCCCTCACCATCTCTCTTTGTGAAATTTCCCTAATCCAAGCCTGAGGGGACCAAGTGTGAGGCATTGATTGTGGTTGGTTATTTATCAGGGTAGATGTTGACATACAGGCTGCCATTTTCTTACTGGTTGACTCCTACCAAAGATGAAAGTAAACATGTAGGTGTGCTCCAGTCGGATTATAGTAGAATGTCTTTTGAAACCAGGTGAGTGACTTTGTTAGGCCTCTATTATCACCACTTTTGTGGAAAGAAGAGCTCATATTGAACAGCCTGCCTACATAGCCAGACAACTGGATACACTTACCGCTGGGTAAGGACCAATTTGCCAGGGATTGCTCTGCTTTATCCTCTGGATGGCCACAGCCTTCCTTTTTGCTCTGGCATTTATCACAGCATTCTGTGAGTCGGGCGACCCTGAGTAGAGGGATCATGGGAGATTAGCACTATAGGGGCAGGAGAGGCCAGTTCAACTCTGAGCCTTTGTGGTCTGAGGCAGCTTCAGAGCAGGGCAGAAGAATTGAAGAAGTTGAGGTTAGGCTCTTAAGAAGCTTTTTTCCCCCCTCTTGAAAATTTGAATGTATGAAGAAATGTGGAGAAGTAGAGAAAAATATTCATTCTACTACTCAAAGGTCACTACTATAAACATTTTGTCATATTTTCCTTCTCCATTATTAAAGCACTTTTCTTTACAGAGGCTATAGATACAATTTTGTGCCTGTTTCCCCCCCTCCCACTTAATAAGGAGTAAGCATTTTTAATTAAAAAATAGCTTATAGGCTGGGCGTGGTGGCGCACGTCTATAATCCCAGTGCTGTGGGAGGCCGAGGTGGGTGGATTTCCAGTGCTCACGGTTCGAAACCAGCATGAGTGAGCCAGAGAAAAGACCCCGTCTCTACCCCCAGGAAAGAACACCGCCGGGCGTTGTGGCGAGCGCCTGTAATCCCAGCTACTTGGGAGGCAACCCCGCGCATCGTTACAAGGAAGGACAATGGAAAACAAACAAACAAAACAAAAAAAAAAAACAAGGAAACTGAAGAAAAGTAAAAGCCAGCTGAAAAAACAAACAAATAAATAAATAAATAAATAAAAAATAGCTTATAAATATCATTATTAAATGACTACATAATATTCCATTATGTGGATGACTACATTGCAATTTGCTGTTCCCTTACTGTTGGACATTTAGATTGTGCCTTTTCTTTTTTTTCTTGCTGTTAAAATTAATGAGCAATGAACTTCTTAGGGCTTACATCTTTGTCTGCATTTTAGATTATTTACCTATAATACATTCTTTTAAATAGACTTACTACATAAAGGGTATATTCATTTTAAAGGTTCTTATTCTCCAAAAAATGTATACTGCTTTATATTTGCCTAGCTTTGATGGGGGCCCAAACTAACCTGGCCAGGGTGAAGGCAGGGGCAGTATTATGTGGAACAGGATTGGGGAAGGCTTCTTTGATGAGGGTTTTAGGCCACATTCTGAAGGTGTTAAACGTTAACATGGGCAGAAGCAGATGGGGAAAGATTGTCCTAGATGATATCCAGACACAGAGAGCAGAATGTGTAGAGGCCCAGGTTGATAAAGGACAGAGAGCTGGGGGAGCTGAGGACAGTGGGAGGTGGAGCAGGTTGGGCTGGAGATGAGGCAGGGCAGGAGCAAGCAAGGCCAGGCAACAGAACGTAGAATTTGTCCTAACAGCATTGGGAAATCATAAAGGGGCTTTAAGCCGACTAGTGGCATGATGAGATTTGAATTCCAGAAAGTTCACTCAACCTGCTGGGTAGAGAATGAATTTAGCAGAGCAAGAGGGGATGACCTCCCTTTTGGGAGACTAGTGAGGACTGTTGCACAAGATGGGCTTCACCACCAATGAATCACTTCTCAGCGTTTGCTAACTTGATAGGTAGAAGTGCATTTCACTTAGATTTTCACTTCTGTGATTCCTACAGATATGGATATGTTTATGTTGGTTTGTCAACCATATTTTGTCACTTGTGATCTGACTTCTTGTGTCCTAAAAGCTCTTGGAGGATTATGGCATCATCATTATAGACTTTAGAAATGGTGTAGTCAAATGTATGGTTCAGCTTTGCATAAGAGCCCATGGAGGCCAGGGAGAGGAGGGGACTGCCTCAGGTCCCTAGGACCAGGATTGGGACTTCCAGGCACACTATGGCCTCTCTCCAGTCCTCTTAGATACCTCCTAAAGCAGGCATTTGACCAGGCCCTAGGCACAGCACAGCAAGCTCAAGGTCTACTGACCAGAAAGAGCAGTAAGAGTGGTCGTGGAGGTGCCTTCACATTTGGAGGAAGGGCTTAGAATGCAGCAAACTCAACTTAAATCAGGGGAGTCCTTACCAAGTGGGGCAGCTTTGTTTTGGAAGCTCAGCCAAAGCTGTTAATTGCTCATAAGCAGTGGAAAGAGTGAATAGAGAATAGAGCCTTAGGTATGAAGTTACCTCCCTAGACTCGACTAATGACTAATGGTTTAACTGCCTTCCCTAAGTTAACAGCATCTGACTTATAGATCTTATTAATATATTTATTAGTTTGCTTGTTGATAGCCACAGAAGCTTCCTGAGGAAAGTGCAGGCAGGGGATTGCCAAGAATGTACTCTGATGGCAAAAATTTTTCTTAATAGCTGACTACTTATCATGCTGTGGGGTCTTGTGCATTTTGGTTCCTCCTGGAGGGTGGCCAGCTTTGTATGCAGTGCACATGGAGCCATGAGTCCCACTCTAATTGCTGTGTGCAGAGTAGCTGAGTACAGCGTGGTGGCTGAGTAATGAACCCACATTTCTCTTTGCAGTTTCTCAATTAGGAAATCACAAGAACCTGTGTTTCACTCTGGAGTGTTTTCCCCTGTTAAATCTGAACAGTTTTAGAACACTACTTTTGTAGTTGGCAGCCTTGTCACGGTGCCCTACATACACAGATATGCCCTTGCTTTGGCTGTAGTCCTCCTTATTTGCTGTTTAATTTTACACATAGGCCAGATAAGATTAAGGATGACTTATTGTTATTCCTGATGACTGTATAAGTTGACACTTATTTAAAAAATCATAAATCTGGTTATAAAAGAAATACATATTTTGGTAGAAAATTTTAAAAAGTATCCCCTTAGACAGTAGTCACCCAAACAAGTCAAAACAAAACAGAATATAATGTAATTACCCTTACCACTAAGATATTTTCCTATATTAGCATATTAGGGGTTAGCTTTCTGAGCTTCTTCCCTTTGTATAGGTGTATACTTTTATTTATTTATTTTTTCTCGGTACAGACAGAGTTTCACTTTATCACCCTAGGTAGAGTGCCGCGGAGTCACAGCTCACAGCAATCTCCAACTCCTGGGCTTAGGTGATTCTCTTGCCTCAGCCTCCCGAGTAGTTGGGACTACAGGCCGCCTGCCACAACGCCCAGCTGTTTTTTTGTTTTGCAGTTCAACCAGGGCCGGGTTTGAACCCGCCACCCTCGGTATATGGGGCTGGCGCCCTACTCACTGAGTAGGTATATACACTCGCTTCTCGGTGTATACTTTTAATATTAAAACTGTACAAAGAGGTGGCCAACAGGTAGAGAATATTTTGTAAATAAAGGAACATTTAGCTATAATTTCCCATTTTCCCTATGTATGATGACTTTATGGGACTTTTAGGACACCCTGTATTTTGTATCTTGATTTTTTTCCTCACTTAATGTGTGATAAAGACTTGCCTTCTCTCAGATTCTTTTTCCCTAACATAGTAGCTGAATGTGTTCATGGAATGACACCAAATTTTTCTAGACTGTGAGTCACTTTGTGGGATGATGCTGTCACCTCATGCCTCAGCCATATTTTAGGTCAAGTCTCATTCTTTAGATATTGTCAGGAGTGGCGGATCATCATCCTTTGAAGAATGGATTTGATTTTTAAAACAAGCCAATTATTTTCCACACTCCAGTGTCAGATGCTAAGCAAGGCCATTTGGGACCAAACTTGAGATGTGGCTGTAAAAAATGAGATTTTTTGGGTGACTTGTAGAGTAAAGAAAGAGGATGAGAGTAAATATTCATCAGATACCTATTATGGCTTCACTAGGTTACACACTAAAACCAGATCTAAACCTTTGCATTAGTCTGTGAGTGTGATGGTGGTGCCAAAAATGATGCTTGAGGTATATTAGAAACTCCAGGGGAGCTTGGCAAAAAGCTGAATCCTGAAGCCAGGATTAATAAGGATAGGGGGAAGAGGGTCAAAGGGACCATGAACTTTCTCTATAACTGCAGCAGACTGTGTTCACCGGGTACCCAGTACCCATTCCTCATTTCTACTTTTCTGAAAGAAGCCTGATTTTGCTTGGAGTGGCTCTGTGCCCAGCTAAAACCTTCTCTTATCTAGTTTTCCCTGCAGCTAGGAATGGCTATGTGACACGGTCCTGCCTTTGGCTGGAGGCAGACCTTATGGAGTCACCTTTTGATAATCAAATAAGATGGCAAAGTCCTTTGGCCCTTGCATGTCCTTCTTGCCTGCTTCACAGATTCTGCCAGGCAAAGCAGTGGCTGCCTTGCAGCTAAAAGGGTAGAAATGATGGAAGTTCTGAGGTCCTTTGAGGAATCTTCGAGCCTCAGCTCTGTACTGCCTGCTTCTAGATTTCTTCTTGTTCCCTGAGAAAAATGGCCTCCATCTGTTTAAGAGACTATTACTTTTTTAATTGCTTGCAGCTGAATGCAATCATAACTGATAAGGTAATGTTTTAATATTTTACAAGGGGGAAATGTATTTACATATTGTGTAATTAAAAATGAAAAATAATTTACATCCCCACAGATTTCTGGGCCCCACATCAGATGCACTGAAACAGAACCGTTGGGGATGGGACTCACATAGCTATATTTTAAACAAACTCTTTGGGTGATTTGGATGCACAATAAAATAAAATGGAATCACTTCCATATTCTTTAGTAGTAATATCCCCATTTTATGCATGAGAAGACTGAGGCCCCAGGAGGTTAAATGACTTATCCCATTATCTTTAAATGAGATTTGTATCGGGCGGCGCCTGTGGCTAAGCAAGTAGGGCTCCGGCTCCATATACCGAGGGTGGTGGGTTCAAGCCCGGCCCTGGAACTGCAAAAACAAAAAAATAGCTGGGCATTGAGGCAGGCGCCTGTAGTCTCAGCTACTTGGGAGGCTGAGGCAAGAGAATCACCTAAGCCCAGGAGTTGGAGGTTGCTGTGAGCTATGTGATGCCATAGCACTCTACCAAGGACGATAAAGTAAGACTCTGTCTCTCCAAAAAAAAAAATGAGAATTGCATATGATTCCAAAGTATATTTCCCCCCCAACACTATGCCGGGAAGCCTGACTTTCCCCCACAATACAGCCACACTACTTATAAAGGGAACTTCTTAAGGCTGAGGCAAGAGAATCGCCTAAGCCCAGGAGTTGGAGGTTGCTGTGAGCTGTGTGACACCACGGCACTCCACTGAGGGCGATAAAGTAAGACTCCGTCGCTACAAATAAATAAATAAATAAAGGTAACTTCCTTTTTTTTTTTTTTTGCGACAGAGTCTCACTATG
>CAUYRH010049123.1:0-11379 GCA_963574655.1 Perodicticus potto | reverse complement strand
CTGTAGTTTTGGGATTTTGTGATGTGGGCTAATCTTAATGGAGTTAGATGATATCTCAAAGTGATTTTAATTTGCATTTCTCTGATTAAAAATGATAAGCATTTTTACATGTGTTTGTAAGCCATGCGTCTGTCTTCATCAGAGAATTTTCTGTTCAAGTCTCTTGCCCACATAGAAATGGGGTTATTTATTCTTTTCTTATTGATTAGTTTGAGTTCTCTATAGATTCTAGTTATCAGACCTTTGTCGGAAGCATAACCTGCAAAAATCTTCTCCCATTCTGAAGGTTGTCTGTTTGCTTTACTTACTGTGCTTACTGTGCTCTTGGCTGTGCAAAAGCTTTTTAGTTTGATCAGATCCTAGTCATGTATTTGTGGTGTTGCTTCAATTGCCTGGGCGTTCCTCCTCATAAAATATTCTCCCAGGCCAATTTCTTCAAGTGTTTTCCCTGCACTTTCTTCTAGTATTTTTATAGTTTCATGTCTTAAGTTTAAATCTTTTATCCAGTGGGAATACATTTTTGTTAATGGTAAAAGGTGGGGGTCCAGTTTCAGTCTTCTACAGGTCGCCAACCAGTTCACCCGGCACCATTTGTTAAATAGGGAGACTTTTGCCCACTGAATGTTTTTAATTGGCTTGTCAAAGATCAAATAATGGTAAGTAGGTGGGTTCATCTCTTGGTTCTCTATTCTGTTCCATAAATCTACCTCTCTGTTTTTGTGTCAGTACCATGCTGTTTTGATCACTGTAGATTTATAGTATAGCCTGAAGTCTGGTAAAGTGATACCTCCTGATTTGTTCTTATTTCTGAGTAATGTATTGCTATTCGAGGTTTTTTTCTGATTCCATATAAAACAAAGTACTATTTTTTCAAGTTATTTAAAGTATGACCATGGTGCTTTAATAGGGATTGCATTAAATCTGTAGATTGCTTTGGGTAGTATGGACATTTTAACAATGTTGATTCTTCCCAGCCATGAGCAGGGTGTGTTTTCCATTTGTTAACATCTTCAGCTATTTCTTGTTTCTAGCTGCAACTACCCGCAACAAAGTAACCCACAAGAACAGAAACTGAGGTAGGGGGGCACAACTCCACCTCACAGACCAGACAGCGCCACAGGCAAGGCCGGCACTCTGGCTCCTGGGGCTCATTTTTCTTTTCAGAGAAACCCCTCTGTGCTGCATGAAGGGGACAAGGACACACTAGTGTCCTGAAATGCCTCAAGGTCCAGTCACCTTCCTTCCCCAACCAGCCACATCAGGCATCAGCGAGCAAATCTCAGGCTGGCTCATCACCTACCCTGTGAGACCAGAGCTGTGAGCAGTGCCCCAGGGAGCTCAGTGCTCCTCCTGTGACACCAGGACTTCTCCCAGCACCTGAGTGGAGCTCTCAGAATGCAGTCATCATTATTTCCAGTTGTTTTGGAACCAAGGTCTCTTTTCTCACTATTTCACTTCAGCTAAGTTTCCCAAGACCTCAGGATTAACAGGGGACTGTGGGGCAGGGTGGGGGAGGCACACTGCCTGAGGAGCTGCCAGATGCAGTTCCTAGACACTTGGTAATTTTGTGGTCAGGGCTGGCAACTCCCTCTACCTGGGCTTCATCTTCCTCAAAACAAAACACGGGGCTCATCCCAGAGGATCTCAGACCTCCTGTGGCGTTCAGATGAGAGCAGAGCTGATGATGAAGCTTAATCAGAATACCACTGACTTCATTCATTCATCATTCACTTATTCCATGAGTGTCTGTGAAGCCTGATCTGTGTCTGAGATGTGACGTAGCCCTGGCTCTCAGGAACAGAAGCACAATCACTGTTGGTTATGTTGACATAATAAAGGTAATTAAACTTTAACATTTACAGGGGAAAAAATGACCTCTTTGTGACGCTTCATAATTTGAGTCATTTATGGCCATGAAAGAGTCCACACCCACAAACACAGTCACTTAGAGGGACCAAAGTGGCATTAACACCGGTGCTGTGGCTTAGGATTCCAAGGGGATCAATAAAATAGCTCATGACAGGAGAAGGCAGAAATAAAATCATATTAGATTCTCCGTTACGCTTTGGCAGGTTGTTAAACCTTGAGACGATTATGCAGTAGACTCCTACTCAGGAAGAAGACATGAAAATTGTGTCCCCGACCTGAGGCTTTAATAAAAGCCTGACAAACACTGTGTGACACGTGTCACTTTCCTGACAATGTGGGAAAATGTGCACGTTTCATCATCTTAAAACTCTGTAAGGTGTCCAGGGAGGACAACGGAGGTTCTGGAAGTTTAGGTCACCATCTCAGATTTTCCCTGCTGGCAAATGCCGACCATGAATTTCAAGCTCAGTCTTGTTGGTGGAAACAAAGGACGCCGACCCCAATGTGGCCTTGACTTAGTCAGTGGTGACACACAGGGTGCACTGTGGCAGGAGTGTACCACACGTCCCATGGAGGGTCAGGGCCACCCAGCAGCTCCTGTGACCAAAGGCACCCAGATCCTCACTGCAGCCACGGCCACCAGCTCCACGCCCATCCTTCCCGTCCCAGTTCTCTCTGCTAGTGCTGCCCAAGCCGGGTTCTAGATTTGACGCTGTTCTCTGCTTGGTTACTTTGCTGCTTTTCTGCTGTAGGAGGCCCCAGCTCTCTGTAAACAGTGAACACGGGGTGATGTCTGTAGGTGACTGTCATGGGACTCTGTGGGCAAAGGTCTGGAGGGAAATCCCAACTTACAGGCAGATGCACACCTGGAGCTGTGATCAGACCACCAGGGAGAGAACTCAAAAGTCAGGGGCAACCGGACGCATCCCAGAAGTTCAGATCTGAGAACCACTGTCCTGCCATAAGCAGGGTGGTGAGGGGCTTAGAACTCAGGCTCTCTGAGACTTGCCTGCAGGCAGGATTTCCAGCCCTGGAGGCTGTGACTCTAGCAGGGCTCTTGACCCCCTGTTAGCAACTGAGGGGACGGGAGGAGGGTCAGGAAGGCTCAGGTTGGGCCTATACCCACCCAGCTAGAGGGGCAGGGTCAGGTCCTAATCCCCGGTGGAGAACCCCTTCGGCCTCCCTGTGGCCCTGTGCTGGCTTCTCCCTCCATCAGCTTGAATGAGAGTGGTGGTGAAAGGACGGTGCAGCCCTGGATGTCAGAGGTCCTCGAAGAAAAGCTGTTTCCTGTGTCATACTCAAGATTTCATGCTGGAGAAGGATCACTTGGAACCTAAAGCTAGATAAAGACTGACACAGGACTAAATTGCACTAGCGGTTTGACCCCCAATTGTCCCAGCACTCATCTCGAGTGCTCATTGCACAAAGCTGTACACAGCTGGGCACGCTCTCTGCCCCTCTTTGCGCCTGTGCTAATGAAGGATGCTCCGGGCAGTCATGGTGGTAAAGAGGGAGTGGACAGTGATCTCACTGTCCAGTGATCCCCCACAGCATCTGACCAGGCGTGTCCTGCAGCAACTACGCTGGGACCCACAGCAGTGAGTCAGCACATGTGTGTGATGTGTGTGAATGTGTGTCTCTTTGTGGGAATGTAGGTATGTCTGTAATGTTTGTTTGAAGACAGGTTTGTGAGAGGAAGCAGAGCAATTGGCTCAGTAGAACGCTCCAGCGAACATCCCCCACAGAAACACAGAACTGAAGAACTATCCACCCAAGGTAGCAGCTTCATAAGAATCAAAACCTATGTGAGTGGAGACAGTGCCTGGCTTCAACATTTTATCAAGGAAAGAGGCAGTGAAGAGGTCAGGAGAGGCAGTGCTGCGCTGCTTACGCCATCCCCTCCCGTCCCCAGTGTCACTGTGCAGGGCCGGGTAAAGACAGAATCCGTGAGCTCACGGAGAGAGTGGAGTGACTGCAGGACTTTGCATTGGAACTTGGGGCTCCCCTAGCACAGGGGAACACAGCACGGCTAAATTCTGCCCACACCCGTGGAGGAGGAAGCATTTGGACCTGCCCTGGCCAGAGAGATACTCACGCGAGTTAGAAAGGGTGGCCTGGGTCCTGGAGTAAGTTTGAAAGGCACTCAGGTGACAAAGACTGCAATTCCTGTGGTTGTGCTGGCTCCGAGCAGGTGGATTTGGGGTGCGAGATGGATTTGGGGTGCAGTACAGACCCAGTGACCACCTCAAATATGCCCACACCAAATGAACTGAAGAAGGGACCAGCGGCCAGTCTGGAGTGACAGAGACGGGTGACTTTTCAAACTAAGAGTTCAAAATGACTGTTCTGAAGAAGCTCAGGGAACACCAAGGGAACACAGAGAAAGAAACCAGAAGCCCATGAGAAAAACTGAATGAAGTGATTGAAATAATAAAAAAGCAGAAAATTAGAGCTGCGTCTCCCTCCCGCAACTCCAGGCAGTGCAGCTCTGGAGACTCTTCTTCCACTTAGGGACAGGAGAGGAAAGAGCTCAGAGAACTTGGTCTTGCCTCTTGGGTACCAGTTTAGCCACAGTAAAATCAAGTACTAAGCAGATTTCTCAAGTCCCTCATTGCAGGATTTAGCTCCTAGAGAGCATTTCTAGACCTAGCCTGAGCCATAAGGGAATCCGCTGTTCTGGCAGGATAGACCTCTTCTAACCGGAGAGCCCTGGGGTCTTGAATAAACACAGCAGTCGTCAGGCAATAGTCATCACAGGACTAGGGCAAGATTGTGCTGGCTTCAGGTATGACCGATACAGTCCCCACTGTGGTGACAATGAGGAATGCTCAGGCCACCCCTCTTCTGATTTCAGCACCTCAGCATTGAAAGCCACAGTGAGATTCCTTCTGTTTAGTTGAAAGTGAGGGAAGAGAGCGAGAGAAACTGCCTAGTAACCCAGGTAATTCTCCCATATCTTACCCAAGTCAATCAATGTGGCACCACCAGCAGTTGGCGAGAGTTGCAGCATTGCCAGACTTGGGATGACCTGAGTGCTTATGCGGCAGTGGTTGTCAAAGACTTTAGATCACAAGATTCAAGTTTTTGGAATGCCTGAAAAGCCTTCTCAAGAAGCATAGGTGCAAACAAGCCCAGCCTGTGAAGATTAGAATAAATACATACATTTTTAAAGCCTAGGCATCAGTGAACATCCAGAAAGACATGACCTTGCCAAATGAACTTAATAGGGTGCCAGTGGCCAGTCTAAGAATGATGGCAGTTGAGACTTTTGGAAGAATGTTGCTCCTAATTTGTTCCTTTATGGATTTTCATTGTTGTGATCTCCATTGTTTTGGAATTAAACCTCAGACAAAGAGAAAAATACTGGGCAATAGCACAAACAGCATTTTTAGGTCATTTCCAGCATTTCAGGTAGCTGAGGTATTTTCATTTCTAGAAATAGCAGCACTGGCATCAGGAATTTTTGTCCTGAGCTTTTCTGATTGATTTAAAATAGAGACCCAGAAGAGTTTGTAAAACCTCATGAATCCCCCCACAGCCCCACTTAACTAGGAAAAAAAACCCTCAAGATTGAAGAATGCAGGGAAAGAGAAAATTACATATATTAGTGACAGCTCTAGAACATTCTATTAATCACCTGTAGAGAGCCTCTCCTAGTCTCCCTACATCAACACTCCTGAGCATGCCCTAGGAAGTCAACCCCACATTATCTGCTACAAAGACTCGAGACGGAAAGAAGAAAGAGAAAACCAAGATTCCATGTTGAGTGCTAGAGTATTTTTCATTATTAGGCCAAGAATATTCAGATGATGAAAATTCCTATATTGTTTTATAATGACCATTTTTGTATCCAGGGAGAAATGCATCTCCTTCAGGGATGCTGGGAACAGGCACTCCAGTCTAAGTGGCTTTGATTTATTTGTTTATTTTTTTAGTTAGTAAGAAGAAATCACGTGGTTAACACTGAGCAAATGATGAAACTAATCAATAAATGTTTTGTTTGGAGAAAAAAAAGTCAGACTCTCGAAGTAGTATATTTAGAATTCATGAAATCTAGAGGAAAACTAGGGCGACATTTAAAAATATCCTTTCTGACATGATCACAAATATTTTGTTTCTGAAAATATAAGTAGGGCACTATGTAACCCTACCAATATGGGGGCTAGAAAAAGTAGGAAAAATAAAAGATCAAGTTCAGATTTATCAATTTAAATAGTAAGAGAGGAGAAACATTGCAGGAATACAAAGCAAATTAATTGCCAATCAATGAATTATAAATTAAAGCCCTGTCTAAAGTAGAGATATATTTATTTAAGTAGAACTAAAAATAAGAATATTACATCATCCCACATGTAACACAACTATCTGAGTTTGGTGTCTGCTAATTCCATATTGTTTGGGGCAGCTGGGTTTTGGTTCTGTGCCCTGAAACAAGTAGCACCCCTGCCTCCACTCAGAGACACTTTTGCGTACTTATCAGCATGCCTTCTTGCAGCTGCATTTTTTAGACAAGAATATAAACTTCCTTAGTGGAAGGTGAACGATGCTGCTTAGATATTCCCATTGCTTGCGAAGAATGAATGGAAAGGACAGATTACCATAAATGTAGAGGCTTAAAATAACCAATTTACTATCTCATATCTGTGCAGAGGAGAAATCCTGGTGGTGTGGCCACTTCCCCTGTTCCCGTCTCACGTGTCTGAAGTGGAGGCATCAGCAGAGCCGAGCTCCTCGTGGAAGCTGCGGAGCAGCCGCTTCTCAGCGCATTCTGACCGTTGGCAGAAACAATTTCCAGGTGGACGTAGCATAGTGGCCCCCATTTCCTTCCTAGATGTTGAGTGAGAATTGTTCTCATCTTCCCAAGGAGACCTAAATTCCATGGCACACAACCCTTTCATCTTCAAAGGCAAAGTCAAGTTGTGTTTGGAATTTCTCTGATATGCTTGTCAGCCTCATTTCTCTGCCTCAGCTGGAGAAAATTTTTTGCTTTTAAAGGCTCATGTGATCCAAGCCTGGATAATCTAAGCTAAATCATCCCATCTCAAGGTCTGTAAATTTAATTAGATCTGGTAAATTCCTTGCACAAAGCCACATGTTTCAGAAATTAAGGCACAGCATGGCCATCTTTAAGGAGCCATTATTCCTTTTAACTCCTGTGTTAGTTTTAAATAATACAGATGGTTTAACAACGTCCCAAAGTAATTATTGGCCATTTTGAAACAAAATATTAGAATTTTGAGTTTAAATTATGAGAAGTGAGGTATTACTGAGTTTTAATACTTCGGTAAGGATGTAGCTGTCATGTTGATTTTATTTACTTGCGGTTCTTACTCCATTCATAGGCATATTTCATATATTTGTATTATATATAAAATACTCTATACACATATTTATAAGTATCAATGTATATATGAGTGTATGCATATGACAGGTGTCAATAATGGTAAATGGATATTTTTATCTATATTAAATTTAAATTTCTGGTGATTTTTCACCTTGTTTTACTGCTCCACTGTTCTTGTTATTTTTATAATCAGCATTTGTTAGTTAAGTCATTAGTATAATTGTTAAAGGCAGTTTCACTGGAGGACAGTAAGTGCTTTATAAATATAGTTACCTGGCTCTCCTCTCTTATGTATTTTTGCCTACCATAGCTTAGGATTCTTATGACATGTAATATCTTATTTATCTCAACTCAAATTCTATAATCACTTTAAATTAAAGAGGAGAAATGATGATGATAATGGTTTTCATTTTACTTTTAGTCATCAATTTTATTTTCTTTTTTTATTAAATCATAGCTGTGTACATTAATGCACATAGGGTACAATGTGCTGGTTTTATATACCATTTGAAATATTTTCATCAAACTAGTTAACATAGCCTTCACTGCATTTTCTTAGTTATTGTGTTAAGACATTTATATTCTACACTTAGTAGATTTCACATGTACCCTTATAAAATGCACTATAGGTGTGATCCTACCAGTTACCCTCCCTCTACCCATCCTCCCTCCTTCCCTCCCCTCCCTTAAAGTCATAACTTTTCTTGTATTCATATTTACCAGAATCGGGTATTCGACTTTCAAACTGCAAATCAGGTTGATTTCTTCTCTCTCTTTAAACCCCTTTAGGGACATATGGTTGACATACAAAAAGCTGTACATATTTAATGTGTGCAACTTGATGAGTTTGGAGATAAATTTACACCCATGAAACCATCACCAGGATTTACAATGTAAACATATCTATTCCCTCCAGAAGTTTCCACCTGCTTTCTTTATTATCATTTCTTTTGTCCTTACAGACCCACCTGCTGAGGGACCCTAACAACCACTCCAAGCACCCATGGGTTGATTTCTAAGAAACATATTTACATATGGTCCCACAGAGGATTGATGTTTGCAAAATCAGAGCCAGATGCTAATCTGTGATGCTCCCAAAGTACTTATTTCAGTGAATGACTGCGGCATGAGAAAGCACTCAACACACCTGCGCTTCATGGAGGGACTTGGGCTTATATCAGGACACAGAGGACTGTGTCAAAATCCTTAAGAACCTGAGCAATTTTTTGTTGCCCTAATAATTTCTCACATTTAACATCAGAGAGGAGGAAACATGCCTCATGTCAACCCTAGTTTCTAAAGAAATCAGTGAAATTCAAGTCACAGTACTAACTATATTGGCTGTGTTCTTTTCTTCTTTTTAAAAAAGTAAATTCTATTTATACAACATCCTGCAATTTCTGATCAAAATAAAACTCTGATTTTAACTCATTTGCTACAGAAAAATTCTAATGTAGGATACATTCAAAGTGAATTAAATCTCTTCAATGCACTCCCTAGTGAAGGCAAAGATTTAACAAAACAAAAAAATTATAATGCTAAAATTTACATGAAAAGGAATCACAAAAAGCCAATGATGGAAAGAAAATATGAAAAAACTCTCCCTGAGCAAATACTGTATATTGATATCATGATTTTATAGCATTTTCAATATCAGTAGTAACATTATTCCACCTTCAATATTTTGAGAGGAGTTAAAAAATTCAGGCAAACTGGAAAGGGACTTCTGCAGATGGAGGCGCAAGATTTCACAGTGTAGCCTGGACCTCAGCGCTATTGGACTCAGGACCCACCTTTAATTTCTCCTTTCCCCCATCCTCGGATGCTTTGGGCCTGTTGGTCCTCATCCCATTCTCCTATCTTTCCCTGCCCTTTTCTCCATCACAGCAGTGATCCCTACAAGTGGAGCTTCCCATTCTCCCAGGACAACTTAGTTCTGGCAGGATCCTGCCAATGGGAAGCTCCAGCAGGAAAGGGGAGTGTGAAGGGAGAGAGGAACCAGGGGGTTTCTGCTCCTGCCCTTGTCTTTTAGGGTGTCTGCAGTGCCTGGATCTCCCAGTGAAGACACACTTCCAGGCCTGCCTCTGCCACCAGGCACCCTCGTGCCTGGGCTCTGGTGACTGTCACCTCCTCTGGTTCTGCAGCCTGGGGTGGCAGCAACTTCTCGCTGAGGCCCATCTCTGGGTGGCCTCACTAACTCCAGTTTAGATTCTCAACTTGTCCATCATGTATATAAACAATACTGTTTAAATGTTCTCTGTTTAAATTGGTCTGTTTAAAAATGCACAGAATTGTTTTCTTTTCCTTATATAGACTCTCATCAATTTTTACTTATTCCCAAAGGTTGCCGACAAGCACTAATGAGAAATGTAGGCTAGTCTTTCACTTTAGATATCATATTTCCACCAATATCATTCCTTGAATTGAATATTAGAAGGATATATAAAACATCAAGTATGGAATTTATTCTAAACTTATTTTATCTAAGCAAGGATAAAATAGCTATAGAGTATAAAATATCTTTAACATTTAGAATAAACAAAGAAAGGCAATGAAGTAATTCATTCATTGATCCATTTGTTGTTGTGTGCACCCATTTATTTCATGAACGTTTACTGGCACTTTCCACAAATCAGAAATTCGCGCTTTTCATCTTCAGAGGAAGGATGAGGCAGGACGGATGGCAGTAAAAAAACAAACAAACAAAATCGGTCTCTGCCCCTGGGGAGCCCAGATTCAATTGTAGGAGAAGAGAATGAACACACACACATTCGTGCCAGCTGGAGAGGGAAGGACCCCCATAAGTCATTCCCCGTCAAACACACGGAAATGTGGTTTTAAATAAATATCCGTTATCTCCTGTGTGTTTGCTCACACTGCAATTCAGTTTTCTGCATTTGCTGTTTGACTTTCTCAGGTTGGTATTCAAGCCACCGATCCCGCCAGCCCTGCAGCTTCAGAGCTGTTGAGGACTGAAGTCGGAGCATTCGTGTTAACCTGACTTGTCATCAGGAGATGCCTGTGTTTACTCTGACGAGAGGCATAGTTTCCAAGAGCAACACTTGTTTTAAAATTAACTACATCATGCATTTTTCCCTCACTTCACCAAATAGTTTCAGAGCAGAAATACATTTAAATTTGATACTTCATAGAGTTATTTGTGTACCACCAAAACACACTAATTAATTTAATATAAAATGGACTTCACTCGAAGCTGTAATCCACATCTTTTATGAAATGTTGCAGCAAACCCTAAAAAATCAGATCGTGATCAATATCTTGTGAATCACCCCAGCATCTGGGGACTCTGGAAAAACAGAAAAATGATCTGAAGCTCTGAGGATCACTTAAATGAGGATGGCACATTTAAAAAAATCAAACACTGAATAGAGACATGAACAATGACCAGATTATATATGAAACAGGACTCCCAGCCACAGCCTGCAGCAGCCTGCCAAGGAAACCGGCCCGGCAGCTGCAGTGACCAGCTTGCTCTCTCTGACCCCTGTCCCCAGCAATGATGCAAGAAGCCGAATAATAACTCCAGTAACTCTTGGCCCCAAAAGGCCAGATTTGATTAATAACTGAAAACTTGATTAATAACGAACTGCTTCCCTAAGTTTTTTCCTTGTTTCAAACTTAGGACCAACTGGAGAAAGACAAATCTGCTCCCTTGACCAATCACGTGTCCTGCTGCTTCTCAATCCACCGGCCACTTCCCAGACCACCTGCCTCTGATCAGGGTCTTCTTGGAGCCTTTTCTTGTCTCCGTCATGGAGCTTTCCTGCTCCTTAGCCTGCCTTTGAGGCTGCTGAATGCAAGTGGTGGCGGTCCAATCTCTTACAATAACAAGCTCTGAACAAGTAGCCTTTGTCATTCTCATTTGGTTGCTCTCCATTTGTGGCCATGTATGCTTTCTGCACCTTCCCCTTTACAAAGGCATTCAGTTTTCTAGATACAGCATTCATTGTTGTGCATGGGGCATCTGGGTTTTTAAAACCAGATTCAGAGGTTCAGAAAAACACTTTTTTTAAAAATAATTTTATTAAATCATAATTGTGTACATTGGTGCAATCATAGGGCAGAATGTGCTTCATATACAATCAGAAACATTTTGATTGTACTGTGAGAGATAGCCCTCATAGCATTTTCTTAATCACTATATA
>CAUYRH010049122.1:0-12030 GCA_963574655.1 Perodicticus potto | reverse complement strand
CTCCCCCCTCACCTCTCTACCCTTGCCCTTTTCCCCATTTTCTTGTGTTATAGTTGGGTTATACCCTTCATACAACAGCTATAAATTAGCTTCATAGTAGGGCTGAGTACATTGGATACTTTTTCTTCCATTCTTGAGATGCTTTGCTAAGAAGAATATGTTCCAGCTCTATCCATGTAAACATGAAAGAGGTAAAGTCTCCATCTTTCTTTAAGGCTGCATAATATTCCATGGTATACATGTACCACAATTTATTAATCCATTCATGAATTGATGGGCACTTGGGTTTCTTCCATGACTTAGCAATTATGAATTGGGCTGCAATGAACATTCTGGTACAGATGTCTTTGTTATAATGTGATTTTTGGTCTTCTGGGTATATACCTAATAAAGGAATTATAGGATCAAATGGCAGGTCAGTTTTTAGATCTGTAAGTATTCTCCAAACATCCTTCCAAAAGAAATGCACACTAAAACTCTGGTTTTTATCTTATTTACGTGCTACCTATTTAAGCAGTCAAATTTAGAAAAAAATTGCTATTAAAATTTCTCATTATGATTAAATTTTGTCAGTTTCCTTTTATACTCCTAATAATGTGGATATAGGCACATATTCCTTGAAATTATATTGCATATTACATAAATATGTATCATGGGCGTACTATGTCTGCCCTAGGACTAATAGCTGATACCAATAACCATTAACCCTCTTTGTTCTTTTTAAGGTTTGTTTGTATCTATTCATTTGTGTGAATTTTATTTTGTTCGTTCCTGTACCTTTTGATGAATTTAAAGAGTGCTGTACTTGACCCTGCAGCCTGTTTTATGGATACTCACAGAATGCGCGAACAATTGTCTCTGCTCATTTTTAGCATGTTAGCACTTCAGTTTCTGTTTGTTTAACGCATTATATTCAGCTACATTATGTTTACATATTTTTAGATTATAAAAGCAGGCATCTCTTTCATTGTTCTGTTTTTGTAAGTTTACTGGCAACTGTCGCTTTGAAATAGGTATTCTTTCTGTGTTAAAATTTTTCTTATTCACTTAGTTTTATGTAAGTCTTAAAATCAGCAGTGGTTAATTAACCTTTCCAGTCAGTGCATTATTTGCTTTCTTCTTAGTTTGTTAGTCATTAACTGTTATCCAGAGTATCCCTGTGGTCTGACTTCTCAATTTCCAGATGAAGCAACTGTTTCCCTCCTCATACCTCCTTTCCACAAATTCACAGACACCACTGCTACCTGCAGGAAGCCACGTCAACTCCAGGTACTTCTGTTATCAGCAAATTTCTGCCTCTCTCAATTCTATATTAATCTTGTTACATTGATATATAACTCGGAACCAATGCACATAAATGAAAGAGGGGATTGTGGGCTAAGAGTTGTTTGAAAACCTGCCACAATCTTCCTCATGCAGTAAAGGAGAAAAACCAAAGTCTCTGGGTATGTCCTAAAGATACTGAGCGATTGTGCCTGGCCAGCAAAATAGCCTTTTGTTTGCTCTTAATAAACTGTTCTGTGTGGAAGGCACATTTAATGGGGATCTGAACAAAGTAAAGATAATGAAATTTCCAGGTGTTTGAGATTAAAGGTTCTTATTCCTTTTTTTTTTCTATATTGAGTGACTAAGTATGAACCATAGAATATTCTTTATGCTATTGCTTGAGTTTAGTTTTCTAATGTTTAAAATATTTATGATAAATTGTCATTTAGAAGACTTAATCTTGAGAAAAACCTATCAACAATTTCTTGAAGCATATAGTAAAGTTGTTCTTATAAAATTTTAACAGTGTAGAATGCAACTAGTATAACTTCTAAGCTTATGTTTCACAGACCAGGCGTGCTCACGCCTGTAATACCAGCACTCTGGGAGGCTGAGGAGGGTGATTGCCTGAGCTCACAGGTTCAAGGCCAGCCTGAGTCAGAGCGAGACCTTCTTTCAAAAATAGTCCAGCATTGTGGCAGACACCTGTAGTCCCAGCTACTTGGGAGGCTGAGGCAAGAGAATCACTTGAGCCCAGGAGTTTGAGGTTGCTGTGAGCTGTGACGCCACAGCACTCTACCAAGTGTGACAAAATGAGACTCTGTCTCAAAAAAAAAAAATTATGTTTTAAAGTCTTTGCTCATGAAAGAATAGCACTCCCAGGGGCATATCTTGTATCGGGGTGATTGCTAGATTGTAAATATTTTGCTAGTGAAGACCCAAACGTTATATCTTTTTAAAAAAAGTCATACCTAACTTTATGGTTTCCATTTGAAAGAAGTTCAATTTATAATGTGTCTCCTCATTTTTTTTAAAACTGTTGTATTCTGGAGGCAAAAATACTATTTGAAATAAATTTTTGACATATCCTCTTGTTATTCTACAAATTTCTGATGCCATTAATACAGATCACCAATATAATACAAAGAAATGGCTCTTTTTAGAATGAAATACTTATGAATTTAATGTTAATTATTGTTAACTTTTACTTAGTAAGGAGGATTTCGGGTATATAATAAATACTATTTTGCCTTCAAATGACTAGTGTATTTGTGTCAGAGAAAAAAATATATATCCTGAAAAGTTTTCTGCATCAACATTGATTCATTACAAGATGAAAAGCAAGGTTGCATATAGTCCAGCAGGGTAATACCCCGCTGCCTCCGTCCAAGCTGGTGAAAGAGCAGGCAGGCCCCAGAGCATTGAGGGTTTTAGAAGCAGGATACAGACAGATAATTTCAGTTGTATTACTCAAAAAATTTATAAGCTGTAGAAAACAATCAAAGTTAAAGGTTTTATTTCAACTTGATTTTCTAGCTTACATTGTTAGTAACAGGCTTTAAACCTGTCCTGAAATATCTCGTCCTGCTGTTCCTCCAAGTGTGTTTGACTTTTGACACTATGTAAAAAAGCAATTCCTACAGCGATATCACAAAATGTGAAGGTCCTTTGTCCCACAAGTATACACAACTAGATTTAGGATTTAAGATTTAACATCAGAGGACACATTCTCCCATTGTCACTCATCCTCATAAACCCTTGCACATTATGTATTTGTCAAGTTAGGCCCTTGCAATATAATTTGCTCAAATAAAGGAAGCAAAGTAAGAATTGCAGACCTGAAATTCAAATTCTGGCAGGTTGGATGCCAGGCCTGTGATTTTTCTATTGATTGATGCTGTATGGGGAAACTAAAAACTTTATTTTCTTTATGAATTTAAACAACTTTTTCCTCAGAAATACTCCTTTTTATTGCAGTTTTTTTTTTTTTAAGCTGGAATTGAGAAAAATACTTTTTCTTTTCTGGCTCTTGATAGGATCTGATGAATGTAGAAATCAGCATAATTATACACAATGAGATAGAAAAGTATGCAGATAAAACATAGCCTTGAGTGCTCAACAGAGGAAAAAACAGGTCTCCATTTGGCAATGTTGGAGGTTATCCCTGCCTCCCGTTTCCTTTTCATACCACGGCTTTGGCACGTTCTGAGTGAAGTAGCTTAGACCATCAATTCTCTTAGCAAGTATTGCTATTATCAAAATTAAAGTCTTCATCAATTTTATTTTTCTTAAAAATTAATCCTTACAATTATTGTTACAACTACAATTTATTGAATTCCTCTTGGGTGCCAAACGCTTTATAACACTCATAAAAATACAATCAGAAGTGAGTTCTATAATCCCACAGTTTACAGACAGAGCTGAAGCTCGGGGAGGTCAAATTACTTTGCCATCCTATATTGCTCGTTAGTGTTTGATACAAATTCAAGTCTAGATTTGCGTGTTCTTCCAGGCTACATTCTCCATACTTTCCTCTGCTGCTAAAATTAAGTGAGTTAGAAAATCAGGTATTGGGAGCCAGCTAGGAACACATATGTTTTTCATTTGCTCTTTTTAGTGTCTCATACTTGTATAATCTCATTTAATTCACTCATTTTACAAAAGCTAAGACCAGGACTAGGAGGAGGGAAAAGCCAGGTGAGGGTGTGAAAGGAGAGTGCCTGCATTGTGTGGCATCACTAAGGGAAAGAAAGGTCACATTGCCAGCTGGCGCTGTGCTGTCTGTCATCAGGCTTTATAATACAGTGTAAACACAGGGTCTGTGACAGTGAGCAAACAGGGAATACCTCCAAAAATAGCAAAGATGCCAAGCAACTTTAATTGGCTTAGCCTCAGGAAACTTCTTCGTTCCCTGAGAATGGAAGGTTACGTTCAATTATTTAGAAACGTAAGGCTTGAGTGTATCAAAAAGCTAAGCCTCGGTGCCTTATTTTGATAATGGCTGAGTAAGTATTACTTCAAATCCGATGTGCTAGGTTCTGGAGTTCACATTTTATAAAGAGGCACAATATTAAATCAGGTGCTGAGTTATGAAAAATAAACACAATATTCGATTAAGTGAGAAGAGGAACTCTGTATGCATTTATGAAAAATCAACTTGCCTTATTCCTTTGAATTTAAATTGAGGAAGCTATCTCCCAGGCAAAGTTTGTCTACCATGTGTCACTCTGTAGGGAAGACTTAAAATGAAATGATAAATCCCCAAACAGAGATTTTATTATAGAGGAAAATATGACAGAACCTCAACCACAGAAGCAGAATCCTGCAAAGGCTGTGATGAACACTAGTTCTATAAGGTTCTTAGAAATTTGTACAATATAGGGAGCAAAACAGCAATTAAAGGTAAGTTAATGTTCATTCACTTCGATTTCTTACTGAAATGTTCTTTTTTTATTAAATCATAGCTGTGTACATTAATGCAATTATGGGGTACAGTGTGCTGGTTTTATATACAATTTAGAATATTTTCATGAAACTGGTTAACATAGTATTCACCGCATTTTCTTAGTTATTGTGTTAAGACATTTATATTCTACCCTTAGTAGGTTTAACGTGTACCCTTGTAAAATGCACCACAGGTGTGGTCTCACCAGCTTCCCCAAACTAACCAGAACACACAACTCGCCATGCCTTTGGACTATTTCCTTCCCTGAGGAAATGCTCTCAAACATTTGCCTAGCTTGACCTGTTCTGTCAACATTAATTTTTTAATTCAAATTTCAAAGAAACCTAGCATTTACCATAGTCAAAATTGCAATCAAGTCTACTTAAATCCCTGAGTATTCTCCATACTTCTTTCCAAAAGGGACAGATTGGCTTGCATTCCCACCAGGAGTGCAGAAGTGTTCCCTTGAACATCGTAAAATGTTCATTTTTTAAGAAAATTAATTTTATATTATAAAACAAACACTAAAAGTTTGCGACTTATGAAAAATTTTCTGTTTAAAATGAAGGCCTTTTATGTTTTTTCCAAAAACAAATACTACAAATTTCAGACTTTACCAATGCTCTGATTTATTGTTGTATAAAGGTAAAGATGTTAATGAAATATAAGTTTTTCACTTCTATGATCCACATGTATCCTACCTAAGTTGACTACAACTTATTTGGCAAGGCAATGTTTTTCTAATTTTAGCAGTGGGATCCTATGTATAGGGACCTTCCCACTTGTAGGTAATGCAAGTGGGAAGTCCGATGATTATTTGAAGACCAGCTCTAAGTTAGGAAGAGTGAGCAAAGTCTACCTCAAATTCCTTTACCTGGTCCTCCTCAGTGGTACAGTAAAGGCTGCACAAAATCCCCAGGGAACTCTAACATAGCCTGAAACCATTGGAATAAAGCTGCCACCCACATTGTTACCCAGATTTGTTTGGGTTCCATTGTACTTCATTCTCGGTTGTTAAATGCCTATTTATGTTTCCAAAGATTTCAGGCATAGCAAGTAGCTAATGAATAATAAGTCATTTTTTTTTCCTGTTATAGAGCTAACTACAGGTTTCAAAGAGTTTTGAGTAAAATATACCAGTTGAAGGATGGGTTATTTTTATGAGCAAATACTGTAATAATAGAATGTATTTCAGGGCTGTATGTATATATAAATATTTCTTTTAAGGAATTAGCTCATGTAACTGTGTGGACACATAAATCTGAAATATGTGGGCAGGCTTCAGGCTGGAGGAATTTATGTTGCATTCTGAAAGAAGAATTTCTTCTTTCTCAGGAAATCTCAGTTATTGCTATTAAGGCGTTCTAAATGTACAAAGTTCAAACAACCAAGAGTATTCTCCTTTATTTAAAGACAATTAGAGATTTTAACCGCGTATACAAAATAGCTTACTTGGAATAATTTAGCAATACTTGGAATAATTTTTTATTAAATAACTGGGTAGTATACCCTACGTGATTTGACCCACAAAAATAGCCATCACAAATAAAATGTAAAATGATGTCTACTTGATATATACATTTGATAATACAAATAACTGAAGGAAATATTAACATAAAATAAATCCTAAACAAAATAATCTAAAAATTTAAAGAAAATACAACAAACATCTATTATTTACATCCTCAATCTGAAATTTCAGATTACAATAAAAAGTACTACACATGATACTCTGTATCTTTCTTTCATGACAAAAACAGTTAAAATTTTTTTCTTTCATTTTGGTATACTATAGTTTGAATTAATATAATGAGTTCAAAATATTTCTAGGCTGGTGCTAGGATACATGTGACTCCATATAAGTTCATTTTTAATACTTGTTCTGCTTATCTTAAAAATAATTATTAATAAATAATAATAATCGTATTGCTTGTCCTAAATTAGACTTCGTATCAGTTTCCGCTTTCATATCAAATTATTATATGGTATTTGCATTGTCTATTTGTGATTCTTCTGTTAAAGTATTTACAAGAAACTATGGCCTTTAATGAATGATCTAACACTTGGAAACTGCAGAAAACGTCGTTTGGTGTAATTCAAATAATGTAACATTTGGATCTTTTAGAGAAGTTAAAAACACATGTCAAATTTACAAATCGAATGTTGTGTTTTGCTTATAAAATGGGTTATTTCTTGGAACAAATTTCACAAGACTATATACCTATATTCCTATTAACACTTTATTTATAAGAATGTTTCAATATTTTCAACAGGGCCATGAGCATGCACTTTTGACCTAGCAACAGCTTCCAGTTACACTAACTGACTAGATTGTGATTATTTCTCTCCTATTTATTTCTTTTTTTGTTTGTTTGTTTTTTTGCAGTTCAGCCAGGGCTGGGTTTGAACCCACCACCCTCGGTATATGGGGCCGACGCCCTACTCGCTGAGCCACAGGCGCCGCCACTCTCCTATTTATTTCTGTCTTAGTTCCCATACACATTAATTTTAACCTTTATCCTCCCATTTCTCTAATACTTCTTTTACTTTTGACACAAGTAGTGTCCTTTGAACTGAGAACATCTTAATGCTAATTGCTAAATTTTCATTCTCATGAGAAATTGATTTTTTTTCCCCACTTTGTCAACTGTTTTATTCTTAGTGTATTAGTTACCTGTTGCTGTGTAACAAAAAACTCCCAAACCGAGCAGTGTGAAACAACAAATATTTACTTGTTTTACATTTCTCGTGGATCGGGAATCTGGGGGCAGTTTACTTGACTGTTTCTTTCTAAAGGTCCCTCATGACAGTTGCAGTTATGATATGGGTCAGGGCCAAAGTCATCAGAGGCTCTGTTGGAGAAGAATTCACTTCCAGGCTGATTCATATGACTGTGGGCAAGCTCAACCATGTAATTTCTGTCCATCAAAATGTAATCAGAGGGTATGGGAGAAGGATGCTTTACTAGGCAATGATTCTAGGGAAAGGCGACTGCAAGGCAGACCAGGTTAGAAAGGTGCCCGGTGCACTTACAAAATAGGGTTCATACAAATGCCAAGCTACTAGCTTAGAGCTTATTAGCGTAAAGTCCAAATATGTTTATGTTGCTAAAAAAGAATACCTTATTTGTAAAGATAAGAGGTTTACTTGGCTCACAGTTCTGCAAGCTATACAGGAAACTTGGAAACAACATCTGCTTCTGGAGAGGGTCTCAGGGAGCTTTTACTCGTGATGAAGGTGATGTAGATGGGTCACCTGGTGAAAGGGGAGCAAGAGAGAAAGAAGGAAGTACCAAGCTCTTTAAAACAATCAGATCTCCCTGTAACTAACCATGTAGAAGGTGCCAGGCTATTTACAAAGGATCTGTCCTGATGACTCAACACTTTTCTCCAGGCTCACCTTCAACATTGGGGACCAAATTTCAACATGATATCTGGGGCAGGGACAAACGTCCAAACTCTATCAAATAGGTAATATAAAACAAACTTATTGGGGTTACTCCCTACTCTAAAGGCTTATATGTATAACTTCTTTAATCCTTGTAACAGCCCTTTAAAGAGAGTACTATTTGTAAGCCAGTTTTACAGATATAACTGGGGCATAGAATGCTTAGGTGTTTTATGGTCACATGGGTAATGCATGGTGGAGTTTGGAGTCAAGTGTAAGTGGTTAAACTGGAGACCTAGGTTTAGCCATTGCATTGTGTTGCCTTCAGGAAAATTGCATGGGGACTGAAGCAAGGAACTGTGCTTAAACTATGTCTGTGCTATAGACAGCTCATGGGAAATAAGTATAAACAATCTAATCTAGAAGTGCAGTTAACCTACACCGTGATATAGTTTTTAAAGTTTCGAAATAACTTCTTTTTCCCCATTCCATATTATATCCTTTATTTCTATTCCAGGCAAAGATATGATTTATTCTTATTTTCAAGGTAGTTTTAAGTGTCCATATTTCATAAGCCACGTTCCAACAAATCATGTTTTAACTAATTTTAGATGTTGCCTCTCTTTGTCTTGCACATGAAACTCTAGCAGACTTAATACTGGCAATCCATCATCTGTTCAAACTCTTCACATGTTCTTCAAACCAGTCAGTTTGCATTCTCAGCATTTTCTGTGTTAATAAGAGGAGGTGCAGAATTAGTAGATTCAATGAAGACCTGTTTTTTCCTTGCCACACTGGACTTCCAGACACCATTTGGATTGAGTTTGGAAGATAGGGAAGTGCAGGTGTTTCCTGGTCTGAGTCTCTTAACAGTAGAGGAGTAAAAGAGAGACCAAGACCACAAGGACACTGGCTGCTGACCACAAGGCCCTTCCAACTCCCTTGCTGGTGGCAACACCTGGATTTGGGGCAGCCAGGGTACTCTGGGAGGAGTTACTTGAAAGTGTTACAACAATTGTTTGAGTACATTTGTGTGGGTAGGAGCAGTGCCACAAGCAGCAGCTCCAGCCTGAGCCTGGCCACCATGGCTCTGCCCATGTCCTGTCCATCTGTGGGTGGCCCGTCTCTCATGATGATGGCTCCTTGGGGAACCGCTGGCTCTGGGCAGGCCCAGGCAATGTCGAAATAACTTTTTTTTTTAATATTGTGTTGATGCAAATAAAATGAGAAATGGATTGTCAAAGTGGGATTTAAAAATGCAAACATCCTAGTATAGTGTTTTTAAACATGCTAACCAGTCTATTTAGTTCTGTCGTCAGACTCAGGGATCTCCAAAATGTGTTCAAATTCCAACTCTCATTAAGATCTTATGATAACTCATACTATTATTCAGTTTCTTTTTGAAACATAATCTATATGTAACAGTAAACTAGTTATTCTGCTACCTGGGTTTGGACTCAAAGTAAAATGGACCATTATAAGGGATAGACCGATATTGACAATCAAGTTTGTTTTTGTTTGTTTCTACTGTGCAAATCTAGACTGAATGACTTATACATTACCCTATACGTAAGTTTGAGGTTATCATTTCCAGAACCAGTGTAATGTGAAATTACATGACTCGTTTTACATAAATATCCTCAGTTCATTAACTTCTAAATTTGCAATTATTGTTTTGGCTATTTCTGACCTTCAACTATTTGCACTTACCAAAATCCTTAAGTGTTGATTTGAATAATTCTCAACTTATTAGATCAAGAATGAACTTCATCCTTAATTAGACTCATACAAAACTTGAATCATAAAAAGAAAAAACTAAATTATCTTTTGTTTTTACTAAACTAGACATAAAACCCCTTCAAGCATATTAGTGTATTATATTGTGTTTATGCCAGCTTTAGTAAATTCTGAATATCAAGGGCATTACTTTTGAGCAAATTTGGAAAGAACCAGGTTCTTTTTTAGCATATGTTACAGTGCATTATGTAGTCTCTAGGCATGTCACAGATTACTCTTCACAATCTTTATTTTTAAATAAGAGGATAATATAAATTACCAATCCACTGCAATCCTGATAAACTGAATTTTAACTGAACTTTACAAAATACAATTAGGAAATCTCTCTAAAGATCATTTAGTCACATATAATGAGCAGCCGTATTGTATGACCTCCAGGTGCACCCATCATGGAAGTGTCTAAGTGAATGGTGTTTCCTCTGACACAAATATGGCATAAATACCATTATGGTGTCTCCTGTGGTTGTGGACTTAGCCTCTGTGAGTAGCTCATGTACTGTAGGAATTCCTCACACAATCTTGCTGACCCAGCCTTTTTAGCCACTCAGTCTCTGCTTTTGTTTCCCCTCTTCTTAGGACAATCAAGACCTTTGCGTGGCTATAGTCTTATCTTTCTGTAGGTCTTCAGTTGATATTACTTCCTTACTATGATTCCCCCCAAATATTTAATACAATGGTTTTCTGTTTCTAGAAAAGACTAGACATTCCAGTCCCTCCCACCTGCACAGAAACACAGCTCCCTGACAACCACCCAAAGAGAACAGGAGTCAGAATGGAGAAGGCCTTTCAGATGCTGTGGGCACAGATTATAATGTTCAGATACAGAGAAACGTAGGTCAATAGATGGAGCCTTTAATGCATGTCTATGTGGCTTCCTTCAGGATGGACCAGGATACAACTTGCTGACTCACTGAGGCCCTGAGCACGACCAGTTTGGAAAGCCGGTAGAGAAAGAAATATTCTTGTCTGCTGCTCTCCAGGTCAGCCTGCTCCATAAGCAACTTTGGGTCAACCCAATTCCAGTCCCAGGACTTTTTATGCCACTTGAGAACAATCTCTCTTGGTTTCAACTGACAGAACAAACCTAAGAGTTTCTGATAAGCGTTATCCTAGATCTGCATGATCCTTTCTGGCCCAAGATATTTGATTCCGTTTTGTCCATCATAGACCAGCTTATTAATCACAGCTCTGAGAATATTAATCTCCCAACATTCTCCACATGGAAATGAGCAGCCAATGCAAACTCAATGGCATTCTTTGGCAGGGAGGGGGGCCCCTGGAGTTAGATCCTACCCCAAGCCACAAAGATCTCCAATTGGCATTTTTAATTCAAAGCAGGTATGAATTACTACTAACTCCTCACTGGTATGAAGGCCAGGCTGAGGACAGCCAGGGTTCGGAGGCATCAGAAATATTCACTCAAATATTTTTTTCCTTTCCCTGCTAAGGGAAAGAACAAAGGAAAATTCAGGCAGTTCCAGTGGCAATGGCATGTCATGCTGTGGGTCCGTCATTCCTTTGCTGGGCAGCTCTAATTGTTGAAACACTCACTGTAGAGAAGACCACTCACACCGGCTTGCTAGGGCAGCTGGAAGAAAGGATCACAGTCCAGGTGGCTTAAAAAAATTATTTTCTCACCATTCTGGAAGTTACAGATCCAGGTGTTGGCAGCTTCGTTCTCCTGAGCTCTCTCTCCAGAGCTCGCAGATGGCGCCTTCTCACTGCTTCATAGGTCTGTCCTCTGTGTACCCCCATCCCCCCATCCTAGGGTCTCTTCACAGGTCTGTCCTCTGTGCACCCCATCCCCCCATCCTAGGGTCTCTTCACAGGTCTGTCCTCTGTGTACCCCCATTCTCCCCTCCTAGGGTCTCTTCACAGGTCTGTCTTCTGTGCACCCCCATCACCCCATCGTAGCGTCTGTACCCAGGTCTGTCCTATGTGCACCCCATCCCCCCAACCTAGGGACTCTTCACAGGTCTGTCCTCTGTGTACCCCCATCCCCCATCCTAGGGTCTCTTCACAGGTCTGTCCTCTGTGTACCCCCATCCCCCCATCCTAGGGTCTCTTCACAGGTCTGTCCTCTGTGCACCCCATCCCCCCATCCTAGGGTCTCTTCACAGGTCTGTCCTCTGTGT
>CAUYRH010049120.1:0-32268 GCA_963574655.1 Perodicticus potto | reverse complement strand
GTGGCATCACAGCTCACAGCAACCTCAATTCCTGGGCTCAAGCGAGTCTCCTGCCTCTGCTTCCCAAGTAGCTGGGACTACAGGTGCCCGCCACAACGCCCGGCCATTTTTTGGTTGCAGCTGTCATTGTTGTTTGGCGGGGCCGGGCTGGATTTGAACCCTCCAGCTCAGGGGTACGTGGCTGGTGCTTTAGCCCGCTGAGCCACAGGCGCCGAGCCGGCCTGATAGCATTTTAAATGTTCAGGAGTAAGTGGCAGGAGCATGGCAGGTCTGGCTCCGCTCAGCCTCATCTTACAGAGAGAAGTACAATGATAGGGGCCTGGGAGGGAGGAAGGCCGACAGAGTCACGCTATCCACTGCTGGCAAGCACTGAGCTAGAACTGTCCCTGGCCATCTCATTTAATTCTCATAAGAAACTCTGTGATAATATCCGTCACTATATTACACACCAGGAAATGCAGGCTCAGATGGTGAAACGACTTGATCACGGATCTGGAGTAAGGAAGTATAGGTTCTAAGACTTGCATGTCTGTGATTCCAAAGCCAGTCTCCACCTCTCACACAGGTTGCCAGAGGCTGAATGCCAGAAGGAAGCGACAGACCCCTCCTCTCTATCGAAACAATGGGAAGCAGGCATGGAATAGCTCTGGGGACAGGGTAAGCCCACTGGATGCTGGGAACCTAACAAATAGTACTGGCCCTGGAACTGCACAGCTGCTCAGCCACAGTGACAGTAATGGGAACTTTCTCTGGGTTATACATGACTGAGTGCCAAGGAAGGAGCTCTCTGTAAAGCTTATGCTCTGATTCCATCTCTTCTCCCTCCCCTCTAGCTATGTTCCCAGGCGCGTCTGTTCAGTACCCTGGCCATGCACCTGGCTCACCTCCTTGTGGGAGTCTTTGTGGGCTTCCAGAGTCTTCATGATCGTCAGCTCGGCGTAGTTTTTAAATCTTGCTGGCTGGTTTCTCAGAATTTCCCGTAGAACTCTCAATGCTAGTGCTCGAATAGAATGCTGGAGTACAAGAGCAAAGGAAGACGTCACCAAACGACACACAGCAATTGACCACATGTGCCAACCAGCAAAGCCCAGCAAGGCCGAGCACCCAATTCTGGATTCCCTGGCGTCTCAGACCCCTCTTTGCAAATCACACAGTTTATGTGACATTGGCTCCACGAGGGCAGGCGCTGTATCTTACAATGACATTGCCAGGACCCAGCACCTAACAGGGATCTGACAAAGGCTTTTGTAATGAGCCTCGTGCTTGAGACCAAATGAGGATGACGCACCTATGTTCATTATCAGTCTCCTGGGGATTTCCAGATTGCCTGATACTTTGGCCTACAAATTATCCTTTTGGAAAATGGATACATGTACAAAACACCTAAACATTTCATCAGCAAGGTGTGGAGGACTGTGAACTCTATAAGGACAGCTGGAGACCTGTCATTATTCCTAACCTTCTGTGTGATGAGATCACTGGATTTGTACAGCTTTGAGTTGTTTAAGGCCAAAGTCATGTGTCTGGAGGAAAGCCATTCCAAACAGACTCCTAATCTCAATAAAAGAGAATGGAGTTTACACCAAACAGAGACAAAAAGTACATCCTGATTCTTTGTCATTCATCTGTATAATTCACACACTAATATACCATTTATCTGCCCTCTATATGACATCATTGTATCTCCTGATAGAGCCCAACCAGGTATAACTGTTTGAGCAGCCAATACTTTGCTTTAAGAAAAGTAAAACAAACCTTTTTTTACCATTCTTCTTCCTTTACTTATCCCTAAACCAAATCATTAATCTGAAGCATCAGAAAATGACCTGAGTTACCACGCACACCTCGCCTGGCCACCATGTGAGTCCCCTCTCATGTGGCCCAGAGCTTGGCCTGCTGCCTCACGGCAGTCACTCCAGTGCTGCTCATCTAACTCCTTGGCCACCCTCGTATGTGCTACTCTCTCATTCCTGCTGACCTGCAGGGAGCTGAACAGAGAGATGGAATCTTCCTTCCAGAGTTTAATTCCAGCAATTCCAACATTTACTCCTATCTCCACAGTACGGACCAGCTTCACAGGCGGGAGAAAACGGGGCTCTGACTAGACACTCTCTCCTTGAAGTGTTATCTACTATGTGCCATATGCAGGTCACAGACCAGGCACGTCACATTCAAAAAAGTCCTGGTGTAGAGAGAGCTTTTATAATTTTAAAATTCATAATATAAGAGTCACATTTCTGGAACCCATAATTTGATCAATGAGAATATTAGAACTGTTAACATATGTATGGGTGAACCAGAACATAATTTCTTTTAAGAAGGTCTTTTTTTTTTTTTTTTTTTTTTTTTAAGACAGAGCCTCAAGCTGTCTCCCTGGGTAGACTGCCATGGCATCATAGCTCATAGCAACCTCCAACTCCTGGGCTTCAGTAATTCTCTTGCCTCAGCCTCCCAAGTAGCTGGGACTATAGGCGCCTGCCACAACGCCTGGCTAGTTTTTGGCTATAGTTGTCATTGTTGTTTGGCAGGCCCCGGCTGGGTTCAAACCTGCCCGCTCTGGTGTATGTGGCTGGTGCCTTAGCCGCTTGAGCTACAGGCGCCAAGCTATTAAGAAGGTCTTTTAAAAAATAAACATTTCTGGCTCGGCGCACATTGTATAGTGGTTATGGTGCCAGCCACGTAGACTGAGGGTGGTGGGTTTGAACCCAGCCCCAGGCCAGCTAAACAACTGCAAGCAAAAAATAGCTGGGCATTGTTGCAGATGCCTGTAGTCCCAGCTACTTGAGAGGCTGAGGCAAGAGAATCGCTTAAGCCAAAGAGTTGGAGGTTGCTGTGAGCTGTGATGCCACAGCACGCTACTGAGGGTGATATAGTGAGACTGTCTCAAAATATATATATATATATATATATATATATTTTTTTTTTTTTTTTGCAGTTTTTGGTCGGGGCTGGGTTTGAACCTGCCACCTCTGGTGTATGGGGCCGGCGACCTACTCCTTTGAGCTACAGGCACCGCCCTTTTTCTATTTTTTAATCACACAGGAAACAAAGATGAAATGCACATGGAAAAAAGTGCATCCTGGGTGGCAACCATAGCTCAGTGGGTAGGGCGCTGGCCACATACACCAAGGCTGGTGGGTTTGAATCCGGCCCGGGCTAGTTAAAACAATAATGACAACTCCAACAACAAGGAAGAATAGCCAGGTTTTGTGGCAGGCGCCTGTCATCCCAGCTACTTGGGAGGCTGGGGCAAGAGAATCGCTTAAGCCCAAGAGTTTGAGGTTGTATGAGCTCGCCACGGCACTCTATCAACGGCAACAAAGTGAAACTCTGTCTCTAAAAAAAAAAAAAAAGAAGAAATTCTGCATTAAAGTAACTAGATACGGGAATAAATATGGGAATAAGTTTCCCTCAACTACTACCAATCCAGTTATACATAAAACAGAACATGCACATAAGCCAAGATGAAGCCTATCACTGATAAAAACATTGTCTTACTAATAGCTGCTCAGAAAGTATGTAAAAAATGAAATAAATGTTCTGATGTAAAGAGTCAGCACAGACTCTTTCAGAAAGAAAATTCAGAAAGAAAAGCTGAAGCAAGCCCTGATGAGAAAAGGACATCACATCGTGACCCCATTACACGGGAAGGGGCAAGGTAAGGCCAAACCAGCGCCTCACGTCTTTGTCTCCGAGGGTCTCCAGGAGCAGGAGCAGAATGGTCTTGAAGTGCTCCTCCCAGACCCCCAGGCTGTCCTCCCGTGTGATCTTGAGCAGCTCCAGCAGGGCGCCTTTCCTTTCCTCCACCCGCTCATTGTGGTTGGACAGCTCCTTCAGAAGGTCAGCCACCAGGTCAGAATGGTCGATGGGCACTGGAGACACACAAGGCAGATGTCACCTCATGAGGAAGTGCCGGCACAGGTGCCCTATGAGCCCTGTCTCCCCCACCAGTCCCCTCCGCCTTCCGCCCTGCTTTGCTGCTCTGCCTCAGCCTACATGGCCTCAGCGGGCTTCTTCACGAAACTGTGAAAAGCAGAGGGGTGAGACCAGCAGGCCAGCATCAACTGTCTTTGGCCTTCCTGACCCTCTCTCCCCTTCTATTTCAGACAGAGGAGAAATGCCAGTACCTCTCAAGCCTCTCCTCCATTGTCTTCTCCCACACTCACTCCCACGGCCACAGTCCTGCGTCACTGGGTAGCCTCTTATCAGGATCAAATCCATTCCCATACACACTCTTTCCTCAATGCCTCCTCACTATCACATCAAATTAATGTTTATTTCCTTCTCCAAAAACCAGAGCTGTATCAATCAAGGTGTTTGGACAATTCACGGACTATCTATTCAAGACCGAAAAACCAGCCCGCGGTCACTTAGCACAACTACTTCCAGGGCCAGAACAGTGGTTCACATGGCAGAAAGGCGTCTTAATTTTCTCCCTCAACTCTAAGTATTCAATTTTAAACAGAAAGGATGAAAAATCAAATCAGATAAGTCATCAGGAACTACTTAAATGTATATGTGCATACTGCTCTAGCATCTAAGATTAGGGAGAAATCATGCAAGGAAGTCTGAAATGGTAAAGAACTCATATCATTTTTCTTTTGCTATCCCCCATTTTCGTTTAAGCCTCTTAGTACATGTTGGGAGAATAATAACCAACATTCTGAACCATATTCTACTCTAATCAAGATCAACAATGGATACAGGTTAAGTGATGTGCCAATTCCATAAGCAATGAAAAGTCAAAGTACACTTCTCCCAGAGAGCTGGGAGTCATAAATACTATATACCATTAGCCTCCCATCCAGGAAACAGATGCCTGGGCACCGACTGAGCTGTTACCCACCAGCAATTAGCAACTACCAGTCAGGAGATTACAGTTTCAATCCCCAGAACCACTTCTGCTTTCAAATAGCAGGACTTCTCTCCTCCCTCAGCATTCCACCCCTGTCTGATCCCTGCAGAGTGCAGCTTTCTCTCCTTTGCATCCCCACTGTGCCATCTGCCTCTAGCACAGGTGTCCTTTCACACTTCGTGAGAGCACTGCCAGTCTGTTCCTCTGACAGGCCTTGAGCTCTCTGAGGCCAAGCCAGGGACTGTGTCTTATTTACCCCTCTGTTCCTGGTAACCCATACACTTCGTGAAGCCCTTAGTGAATGTTAACTGTTTAGAATTTTAAGTTTTTGAGACAGAGCCTCACTTTGTTGCCCTGGGTAAGAGTGCCATGGCGTTATAGCTCACAGCAACCTCAAACTCCTGGGCTTAAGCAATTCTCTTGCCTCAGCCTCCTGAGTGGCTGGAACTATAGGCGCCCACCACAATGCCCAGCTATTTTTTAGAGATAGGGTATCGCTCTGGCTCAGACTGGTCTTGAACCTATGAGTTCAGGCAATCCACCCACCTCAGCCTCCCAGAGTGCTGGGTTTATAGGCATGAGTCACCCTGCCCAATCTAACTGTTTAGAATTTTAATTTAGGGTTCTAATTTAATTCTTCATTCAAGCTTAGAAAACAAAACAAAATTTAAAACCAAACTTATACATATTATGTATAAAATAATAATAAAAAAAAACATCGAGTTGAAATAAACCCAAACATATACGTGAATAGGACAGTTTGGTAAATAAAGAAAGAAGTTTCAGATAAAAAGACATCATACCAGTGCATACATACCTACTCACTGGTAACTCACTAATGGACATGGGAGCCAGGAAAAACCAGACTAGCTCTGCTCCACATTACCTATGCACAAGGACCTTAACCTTTCTGAACCTTAGTTTCTCAATCTGTAAAATGAGACCAATCCTCCCTATCTCAGTTAGAGGATGCACACAGAGCACTCAGCTGGCATGTGCACAGGGCAATGCGGGCAGGCGGTGCACAGCAGCTCCCTTCCAGCTGCAGTACAGAGTCCACGCGGCTCAGCAAGGCCTGACTAAAGCCTGCTGTGGGAGAAAGAGGGCAGCCCCTCAGCAGTGCTTCGGGATTTCACCCAACAGCCCGAGGACCTGGCAAGTCCAAGCCAGAGGGCTTGCTGACTTCCCTGCTGGGAATGCTCTCCTGTCCCTGCCTCGTTCACTCTTGCTCCCTTGGCCCTCCGGATCGCATTCTCTCCTGCAGCCGAGCCTTTCACATGCTGCTGTGGCAGGGGCAGTTTTACTCTGTGGAACTATTTCCTGACTGCCTCCATGACCACACTTCCAGAGGGTGGGGACTTGGTCACTGTTCCAGCACATAGTAGGGAGCTTCTGAACAAAGAACTAACCAGAACAGGACCCGCCTCTCATTCACATTTGATCAGTAGGCCCAGAGCTCCTCAGGCAGGAGGGGAAGCACAGGGAAGCGTGTCTGGATGGCGACAACAGAGCAAAGAGAGACCAACCATCTCGGAGCTGCTCCATGTCGTCGTCGAACACCGCCTCCTTCAGGGCCGTCTTGTCGTAGGTGTTGATGGTGTCCGAGTAAGGATACGGGTTGTAGTCTCGCGCCCGTGGCCCTGGGAAGGCACGCGGAGGCTGGGTGTTGAGGAGGGAGGTCTTGTTATCCAGCGCCGTCCTGCCCCCTTCCACTTCACTGCTGCCCCGGCCCTCGGTGGCGGGGGAGGCTGCGCCCCCATCTCGGGACACCTGGAGCACAGCACACCATCAGCTCCTTTCTGGGACTTTTAAATAGACTTTTCCTTTCAATACTCAGAAATAATAGGAGGACCAGAGATTTTCTTTTCTTTCTTTTTTTTTTGAGACAGAGTCTCAAGCGGTCACCCTGGGTAGAGGGCCCTGGCGTCATAGCTCACAGCAACCTCAAACTCGGCTCAAGTGGTCCTCTTGTTTTCGTTTCTCTACTTGTAGTAGAGACGAGGTCTCGCTTTTTGCTCAGGCTGGTCTTGAACCTGTGAGCTCAAGTAATCCACCTGCCTTGGCCTCTCAAGAGTGCTAGGATTACAGGCATGAGCTACTGCGCCAGGCCAGGACCAGAGATTTTCATTTGAAATCTGACCACTGACAAAAAGTTGCTAGTATTTCTTTTTTTGAGACAGTCTTACTATGTCACCCTTGGTAGAATGCCGTGGCATCACAGCTCACAGCAACCTCCAACTCTTGGGCTTAAGCAATTCTCTTGCCTCAGCCTCCCAAGTAGCTGGGCCTACAGGTGCCTGGCTATTTTTTTGTTGTTGTTGTTGTTGCAGTTGTTTAGCTGGCCCAAGCCAGGTTCAAACCTGCCACCCTTGGTGTAGGTGGCTGGCACTGTAACCACTGTGCTACGGGCGCCAAGCCAGTTACTAGTATCTCAATTTGTGAAGACCAAATTCATCAACTTCCATGACAGGAACAAAACATGCCTCCATCTACTCATCCACTCACTTCAAATCTGCTTTACTCTATGATGTGCTCTTTGATTTTACTCAAATGTTTTCTGAGGGACGCATACCATTACATTCTGAAGAGTCCCTTGAGAAGGGAAGACTAACCACCTCACTGGCTTTCACCAACAGACATGACCTTCTCCCTGAGGCCCTCACCAACCCCGCCACTGAGAGTAGCCCCCACAACTGCAACCAGAAAGTCTGAGACGCCCCAACCATGCCCCGATGGGTTTCTCATGCTGTGTATTGAGCCAGACAATGCTCAATTGGCTCCTGTGATGGGAGGACTCACCACCTCCTAGGCAGATCTTTCTAGTTTGGATGTTTCTGACTGAGTTGTTCTTTGTGCTAGGTCAAAGAACAGGGCTGTGGAACTTTCTGAGTTTTGTTTTGTGTATTCTGAGTGTTGTCTTCAGTAAACTAGACCCTTGTCCTCTGGGCCCTGTGCTATGGTTTGGACCCCTCTCCTCTCAGGGTCCTCTCTCTAAGGCACTCTGGCCAGTCTAGCTCCCTTTGCAGTGTGACGCTCTGACCAGGCAGGTGTGTGCTGGCTGCCGGCAATGCAGCAAGACTGTGGTTTTCCTCATCCCAGACATCTGACTGACTGCACAACAAGGGTGGAAACTAGAAACTGTCTTGGGCTGATTCCTATTGTGACAATTTTCACTTGGACTGCTGAAAAGATACATCTCTCTCACTTAGGGCTCACCCATTTGTGTTTTTTTAAGTTGCAGACATATCATTGTAACCATTTGTAAGTGTATAATTCAGCGACTTTAAATACATTTGCCAGGTTGTGTAACCATCCCCACTATGTATACCTCAAACTTTCTCATGACCCCCAACAAAAACTCTGTACCCATTGAAAAAGTCATTCTCTTTCCCTTTCCCCACTCCGAAGGCCCATGGTAGTCTCTATTTTACTCTATGAAATGGTCTATACTTGGTGCCAGACTACCTCATGTCACTGGAATCATAAGTATCTGCCCTTTAGTGACAGCTTATTTCATTTGCCATAAGTTATCCTAGTTTACCCACGTTGGAACATGTATGAGATTTCATCCATTTTTAAGGTTAAATGATATTCCACTGTATGCATATGGCACATTTTGCTTATCGATTCACCTGCTGATGGACACTTGGGTTGCTTCCGCCTCTCTGGCTGTTGTGAATAAAGCTAAGCACACTTGTGTATAAATACCTATTTGAGTCCCTGCTTTAAATTCTTTTGGATACATATCTACTGGAAGTACTGAGAGGTATTTGGGTTTTTAATACCCACAAAATTTTATATTAATTAGGATGCAAAAAGAGTATTTATAATTACTGTATTTATATATTATATTATGTGCACAGATATGAACAAATTAAGACAAAAAATGTATAAAACAAATCTTAACGGATTTTCTCTTGGTGGAAAAAAAATTCATGGATGATTAATTGTTTTCTCTTTATGACTCTTCTAAAAAATATATTATTACATAATAAAAAATCATTTATAACGCTGGGCGTGGTGGCTGATGCCTGTAATCCTAGCACTCTGGGAGGCCGAGGCAGGTGGATTGCCTGAGCTCATGAGCTCAAGACCAGCCTGAGCCAAAGCGACCCTGTCTCTAAAAAATAACCAGGCATTATGATAGGCACACATAGTCCCAGCTACTTGGGAGGCTGAGGCAGGAGAAATGCTTGAGCCAGGAGTTTGAGGTTGCGGTGAGGTATGATGCCATGGCACTCTACCAGAGGCAACAAAGTGAGACTGTCTCAAAAAAAAAAAAGAAAATCATTTATAAAATGAGAAAGTATTTTAAAAACTTCAGACATTTAAAACATAAGGCTA
Organism: Perodicticus potto; assembly: GCA_963574655.1. NCBI lineage: Eukaryota > Metazoa > Chordata > Mammalia > Primates > Lorisidae > Perodicticus > Perodicticus potto. Next base: position 23,069 of record CAUYRH010049120.1, on the reverse strand, counting down.
AATCTGCTTTAACAACAAGAACACAATCTTTAACTCTTTTGACTTGAATATTACCCTAATCTTTGTTTAGGGTAATAAGCAGATTTAATTTTTTTAATTTTTTTTTGAGACAGAACCTCAAGCTGTTGCCCTGGGTAGAGTGCCGTGGTATCACAGCTCACAGCAACCTCCAACTCCTGGGCTTAAGCAATTCTCTTGCCTCAGCCTCCCAAGTAGCTGGGACTACAGGCACCCACCACAACACCCAGCCATTTTTTGGCTATAGTTGTCATTGTTGTTTGGCAGGCCTGGGCTGGATTCGAACCTACCAGCTCTGGTGTATGTGGCTGGTGCCCTAGCTGCTTGAGCTATAGGCGCCAAGCCAACCTGCAGATTTTATACAGTGGGAATCCCAGTGCACATATTAGTTTATGTTTTACCTTCCTCACAGCTTAAATATTTCCCATGTGAATAAAGTTTTTGTAACCATCATGTTTAATCGCACCATTATTTCTACCTGTGTTTTCATAGGATTTATTCAATTATTCCCCTTCCACTTTTTTTGATAGTGTAGATAATGCTGCAAACTATTTTGTGTCATTATTTTTTTTATTTTTGTTGAATTCTTTCTTTAGCATATGTTATTCAAAGTTAGATTAATGGATAAAGCATATGAAAATCACTTTTGCTAAATGTAATTTTACTGAGTTCCAAAACAACTGTTACCAATTCCCTGTGCTACCAATATTTTCTAGTTCCTTATAACCTTCTAGCATTAAATGTTTTGTTGTTTATTTTCTGAGACAGGGTCTTGCTCTATCACCCAAGCAGGAGAACAATGGGCAGCATCATAGCTCATTGCTATAATGGCCTCAAATGATCTTTTTTGCCTCAGCCTCCTAAGTAGCTGGGACTATAGGTGAGTATCACCATGTCTGCCTGATTTTTTTTTTTTTGGTTTTGTAGAGATGGGGGTCTCAAAAAAAAAAAGAAAAAAAAAACCCAAAAGACAGTCTTAACACTATTGCCCCACACTAAAATGCCATGGTGTCAGCTCAGCTTACAGCAACCTCAAACCCCTGGGTTCAAGCAATCCTCCTGCCTCAGTCACTTGCCTTAACACTCAGCTGATTTTTTTCTATTTAGTAGAGATGGGGGTCTCACTCTTGCTCAGGCTGGTCTTGAACTCCTACACTCAAGAGATCTTCTCACCTCAGCCTCCCAGAGTGCTAGGATTCAGGCATAAGTCAACATACCTAGCCCAGGCTTACCATTTTTATCACATCATCATAGGAACAAAACTGTGTTTGGGATAAACAAAAGCAACCAGAGAAAAAAGGCATCTGACATTCCTCACAAAGATAACTATTATTCTATGGCCATTTCCAAGAAGATAAAATACTACTAATCTATGGCTATTATCAAAAAGATAAAAATAACAAATGCTGGTGAAGATGTGGAGAATAGGGAACTCTCAGACACTGTTAGTGGAAAAGTAAATAAATACAGCCGCTATGTAAAACAATATGGAGGTCTCTCAAAAAACTAAAAACATAATTACCATATGATCTAGCAATCTCACTACTGGAAATCCAAAGGAAAGGAAAGGAAATCAGCATAGCAAAAAGATACCTATACCCTGACATTTACTGCAGCACTGTTTGCAACATGGAATCAACCTCAATGTCTTTCAACAGATGAAGAGATACAGAAAATGTGGTATGCACATACAATGGAGTAGTATTCAGCCACAAAAAGAATGAAATTCTGTCATTCATGGAGGTAACTTGAGGACATTATGTTAAGTAAACTAAGTTAGGCACAGGGTCGGGTGAGGTGGCTCACACTGGCTACTCAGGAGGCTGAGGCAAGAGAGTAGAGTCGAAGGGTTGGAGGTTGCTGTGAGCTGTGATGCCATGGCACTCTACAAAGGGCAACAAAGTGAGACTGTCTCTAAATAAATAAACATATAAGTAAGAAATCAGTTAGGCACAGAGAGATAAATACTGCATATTCTCACTCATGTGGGAGCTCACAATAGAGTAGAACTGTGGTTCTTAGAGACTGGGAAGTAGAGAGGGGAGGGGAAGATTTGGGAGAAGCTGGTTAATGGGCACAAAATTATACACAGGGTGCACCAAAAATGTATACACATTTTAAGACAACAAAAAACTATATTAAAATTGTAACACTCAGTATATAGCAATAACAAAAGATGAATACAAGTCACGTTGAGGACCTCTTGTAATTGCAGAAGTCTAACATGACTTGAGCTTTACAAATTTAATAATTTTTTTCTTTTATTAAAATATATATACAATTTTTTGACACTGTATAACAGAAAGGGTAAGTGCTAGTGCTCTGTAGCACTGTAGGGTAGATATAGTTAATAATAATTTATTGTGTATTTCCAAAAAACTGGAAGATAGGATTCTGAAATGTCCCCAATGCAAAAAAGTGATAATGTTTAAGGTGACAGATATGTTAATTACCTTGTATTGCATATACATTATATATATGTACTGAAATATCACTTTATACTCCATAAATATGTACAATTATTTATGTGTCAGCTAAAAAATGAAAGGGAAAAAAAAAAACAGGATAAAAACAATAATAAAGTTCAGTAACCAAGGTTGTCAGTACTCAGAGGACTCAGCAACTGTCATTTAATTTATTTATTTATTTTTTTTTTTTGAGACAGAGCCTCAAGCTGTCACCCTGGCTAGAGTGCCATGGCATTGCAGCTCACAGCAACCTCCAATTCCTGGGCTCAAGCGAGTCTCTTGCCTCTGCCTCCCAAGTAGCTGGGACTACAGGCGCCCACCACAATGCCTGGCCATTTTTTGGTTGCAGCTGTCGTTGTTTGGCGGGCCGGGCTGGATTCGAACCCGCCAGCTCAGGTGTACGTGGCTGGCGCCTTAGCCCACTGAGCCACAGGTGCGGAGCCATTTAATTTATTTTATCTTTTTTTTTTTTGAGACAGAGCCTCAAGCTGTCACCCTGGATAGAGTCCCATGGCATCACCGCTCACAGCAACCTCCAATTCCTGGGCTCAAGCGAGTCTCCTGCCTCCGCCTCCCCAGTAGCTGGGACTACAGGCGCCTCCCACAACGCCCGGTCATTTTTTGGCTGCAGCCGTCATTGTTGCTTGGCAGGTCCGGGCTGGATTCGAATCCGCCAGCTCAGGTGTACGTGGCTGGCACCTTAGCCCATTGAGCCACAGGCACTGAGCCAATTTATTTTATCTTATTTTATTTTATTTTACTTTTTGAGACAGAGTCTCATTTTCTCGCCCTCAGTAGAGCGCTGTGGTGTCATACCTTACAGCAACCTCAAACTCCTGGGCTTAAGCAATTCTCTAGCCTCAGCAGTCCAAGTAACTGGGACTACAGGTGCCTGCCACAACACCTATCTATTTTTAGAGACAGGTCTCTCTCTGGCTCAGGCTGGTCTGAAATCTGTGAGCTCAGACAATCTACCCGCCTTGGCCTCCCAAGTGCTGGGATTACATACAGGTGCAAGCCACTGCACTTGGCCCTATTTTTTATTTTTTAATTGTTTATTATCTTGAGACAGAGTCTCACTTTGTTGTCCTCAGAAGAGTGTCGTGGAGTAACAGCTCACAGCAAACTCAAAGTCTTGGACTCAAGTGATTCCCTTGCCTTAGACTCCAGGCGCCCTCCACAATGCCTGGCTATTTTTAGAGAAGGGGTCTTGCTCTTGTTCAGGCTAGTCTCAAACCGGTGAGCTCAGGCAATTCACCCACCTCCGCCTCCCAGAGTGCTAGGATTACAGGTTGGCCAGTAACTGTCCTTTAATTGATGTATTATTCTCTTTTAGCCTGGGGATACTTACAATATCACAGTCCTTTTTGCCATCTCGTTTAATTGGCTCATTCAGATCTTCTTGACTTCGAAAACTAAACTTTTCAATGGCTTCTGTAACTCCACGCAGAGAACTATAGATTTCTTCAGAGTTCAGATTCTCTGTATCATAATCCAGCATGCTAAAGATCAAAAATATTTCTTTAATTCAGGTATATGCATAAAACTGAGATATGGGCACAAGTTACTTCCAGTAATTGACAGAGTAAGATATAATAATAGTTTTTTTTTTTTAAGTGATTTGGAATGAAAAGGAGACACATCTTTTGTTAAAGTACCACCACAGGACAATTATACATCTTCCTTGTCACATCTAGTCCCAAACACATTACATCAGCACTCAATAAGAACTGGGGAAACAACAATCACAAGAATGCAAGAACTCAAAGAGTGACAATTGGTGACCAGATGCATGAGGTAATGGAAGTGGAAAAATAACTTTCTTATCTTGAAGATGGAAAAAAGTAGTTTGGTTGTTACTGGTCTCAAATGTACAAACTTAAGACACAGGAATGGGCATTTGGAAATAAAGCTAGTATACTGTAAACAATTTTACAGGAGCACAGCAAATGACCTCACTAGACTGGGTTATGCTTTCCAGTATCCAATCCAGAAAACTAATAAAAGCCCATTTAAAAAAAAAAAATAACCAACTCTGCAACTCAAAGGCAGATACACCCCACCTGAAGATTAACTCGCATGTCATCTAACCCAGGAGTTTGCTGTGGATATCAGACTCTTCTAGATGTTTCCATAGGAGTTTTATAATAAAAGTAAATTTTATAAAAGGTCACATTTCTGGATGGACATCTAAAAATTCTTCTAAAAGCAAGGAATACTTGTCCTTCATGGAACAGTAATATAAATTGCTATCTCTTATTTATTTTATTATTTTTTTTTGAGACAGAGTCTCACTATGTTGCCCTTGGGTAGAGTGCTGTGGCATCACAGCTCACAGCAACCTCAAACTCTTGGGCGTAAACAATTCTCTTTCTCAGCCTCCCAAGTAGCTGGGACTATAGGCGCCTGCCACAATGCCTGGCTATTATTTTTGTTGCAGTTATCATTGTTATTTAGTTGGCCTGATCTGGATTCGAACCCTCCAGCCTTGGTGTATGTGGCTGAGTACCTACCCGCTGAGCTATGGGTGCTGCCTGCTATCTCTTTAGACACTCAGCATAGCAAAACATGAAATGAAGCAAAAAAGCTAAAAAGTCTTTTGGTGTAATATAGTTTGTCAACAGGTGTCCTGAAGATGCCTGAAAAGTGTACAGAAACAGGAAAGATCCTGAAAACAAAAACCGTCAGTGCGCCCTCACTGTGACTATCAAAGAAAAGCACAGGATGAATATACCAGCATAAAGAAAGCAAAATATGAAGCAACAGTCAACCAAGGGCACATAAAAAATTTTTTTAGTTTAAATGTCACCTGTTTTCAAGAACATATTCAAGAAAAGATGAGATGAGTTAGTCTAACATAACTTGAAGAAATCCTGGGTTCTACTGAGGATTGTTAAGGACAAGCAAAGACTCCTCCCTCGGCTGTGTGTAAGTAAGCGTGCAACTTCATTAAGGACTAAAGAAGACTACTCTTTCTGTTCTTCAAAGACTAGTAAGTGCAGCAACTGGGCACCCAGTGGCTGGCCCTTCCTAATACCAGAACAACCAACTTTGTTACACTCCCACAAAAATCAAGTTTCCTGCGACACAGAAACAATTAACATTTTTAGTAATCTTGAGAAAAGATTCTGCAAATGAGCAAGACAAGATTTGGGGGTTCACACTTGGAGTAGCCAGATCCATGCTGGCTTAAGGTTGCAAGGATCCGAGCGTTTCCTATGGCTGGTACATTCTGCCAGAGCGTGAGATCTAAACTCACTCTCAGAGATGGAAGCTATTTGCCTAAACTGCAAAACTGGCCCAGATAAGACCCATCTTTCCTGATGAATGGAGGAAAATACACACCCCAACTGTATTTGGAGAGTTCACAAAAACACATGCCAACTCAAAGATTGGCTCTGGCATCAAAGGAAAAGAAATGTGAACCTGGAGCACATATGTAGTTGAAATTCCACATGTATACTTGATAGGGGGTGGAAAAAAAAAGTGAACAGAATTCAAAAATCTCAACCTCCTTCTAAGTCCACAATGAGGCTGTCTCTGAGGCAATACCCTATGTGTGAGAAGAAGGCATGAGCGAGGCACTGGAGGCTCTCCATCCCCTTTGCTTAGATCACCGAATACTAGCTTAACGTATCAACAAAGGTATTTATACATCTGGCCAGTACACTTTTTTAAAAAATATATGTATATATATATGAAAAGAGTGAATATTATGACTCAAACAAAATATATATATATACAAGATGTAAAAAAAAAATGCCTTAAAATACTTTTAATCACAACAACCAAAAATAATATAGCATAGCCCATGCAAAAGGAAAAAACAATTAAAAACTGAAAGAATGATGGGATGAACCAGAGGAAATCTGGAGGAATGTTCAAGTTGTTTAAGGGATGTCACAATATTATTCTCCACACGTCGCTTCAGATAATGTTAGCTTTCAGTAATTCATCTCATTATTCTTAACCCAAACTTTCTCAAAATATTACAGTTCATACAATTTTACCGTTATAATAGCCTCTTTTTAAAATAAGAAAATAAAGGATTCTGCCAGGTAACAGTCCTCTTTCTCACTTTCAATGAATAAACCAACTCGGAAGTTCCAATTTGGGAGCACCACGTGCACGTCTGTGCCTGCTGAGGCGACTCCTGTTAGATGCGCTAGCTCGAGGATTGAAGTATCTCCTTGGTATGAAGCTAGAACTGTGAGCTCCAGGTGAGACATACTGTCTCCTCTAAAAGGAAACAAGACACTGGCTTCTTTCTTTGCTATTTTTATGCTTTGGCTTGATGTGTCTTTTCTTTTTGAGACAGAGCCTCAAGCTGTCACCCTGGATAGAGTGCTGTGGCATCACAGCTCACAGCAACCTCCAATTTCTGGGCTCAACCGAGTCTCCTGCCTCCGCCTCCCAAGTAGCTGGGACTACAGGCACCCGCCACAACACCCGGCCATTTTTTGGTTGCAGCCGTCATTGTTGTTTGGCTGGCCCAGGCTGGATTCGAACCCACCAGCTCAGGTGTATGTGGCTAGCGCCTTAGCCCGCTGAGCCACAGGCGCCGAGCCTGATGTCTTTTTAAAAAAAATATCAGTAAGTCTTCCCTTTTTAGGAAGAAAGGAACTTCCCATGAATGCCACCATCAGGGAGTAGATATCATGTCCTCACAAGCCATAACGCACAAGGAGCAGCAGCACAGCCTCAAAGCTGACTGAGAATAGGTAAACCTCTATCTGCCACCTGCTCCACTGTCTTGTTCTAGCTCCGAGATAACCCCAGGACATAATCTTCTGGGCTAAAAGTCAGGACCTGGTCACCTGTAAACACGATTAGACCCCAGAAGGGTTTCCTTAGGGTTCTTTAGATTAGGAAGTTCGTCAACAGGCACTGACCTATGGGCAGGCTATGTCACCCAACACTGAAGCTGAATATACCCCTGGGCTTGCCCTCTAAAGGATCTCCTATCCTGGATGGGGAGAAACATGGGTCTCTAAGAAAAGAAAACCTGGAGAGATGAAGTCTACCTTCTAGGGTTTTCTTCTGTGTCATTTTGTAGGGCAGGGATGCTAGGTATGGAGTAAAGATAATTGTTCCTTCTTCTGAAATCAATAGGATTCTGGCTTAGAGCAAAGAGACACAGATCCCCTCATGTAACTGACAGATGCACAGCTGACCTTTAAAAATATACGGTGACATGCTCTGTTAACATTAAAGACAGCAGTCATCTCTCTATCTGCTTGCCCTAACCTCTGTAAGTGTCTAGAAACACTTGTCATTGGATTCTCTGCACACTTTAGAAGTTACTTTTAGAACTGTAAAAGCTTCAAACAAAAATGTTGTTAAAATATTCAGCAGTGTTTGCCTGTGCTATATTGCAGGTACATCAGTAGGAATGCAAATCTTTTGTGTAAGAGCTATCTATAAAACATCCAAGCAACAGATTGTCTTTTTTTTTTTAATTCTTGTTGGATATAAGTCTTCTTTGGAAGGTACAAATTCATCTTACAGAGCACACTGACAGTTGGACTGCCCCGTGTTCTAACAGGTTTCTAAGGAAAGGATGCTCTAGTATTTGGACCTTTATAAAAATTACCCCCAATAAACCCTCAAATAAACATCTGTAGTACTATGTGGCCCCTTCCTCACACAGATTTAGTGCTTGTCTTAATATCTCAGGGAAGCCCACCCCTTCTTCTAAATTTGCATCGTCATCAGATTCAACCAGTGTCCATAAGGTTCACTCAGCACCAACTATAGGGACTTCGAGGTGACCAACAGCTCCCTTTCCTAGAGGAAGGCCTCTGCAGTGACATGCAACAACGATCCCACTTCTTGGGGGTTCCGCTCTGGATCTGTGTGCTTAAGACTACACCACAAATTAGGAAAGAAATGAGCCACACAGTCACCTGCAGTGCCTACCGTGAGCGTGTCTCTTTTGCTTCTTAGTGGAACACCTTGTGCACTTGAGAAGCACGCTAAGGAAACTGTCCCCACTATTGCCTGCCTTGACTTCACAGCATTTCCTGAGGACTGAGGACTGCAATAGGCTAAGAAGCCCACCACGTACACTGTAAGTACCCTAGTCAGGTGACAAAAGGGTCATTTGCTCATGTGTGACACAGCAGGAGTCATACTTGTGAGAGTCAGCAAAGATTATGCACCTGCTCACGCTTCTCACCAAGGCTCTCCTCCTGCTAGGCTAAACCAAGGCAGGGACCAATGGAGGCAGCTGAGAGGCTTTCCAAAAGACCTGAGACGACCTTGGCAATGCAATAATATTGTGACACCTCAGACAGGTTTAACAGGTAGCGTGTTACCTGGGAGAGTAAGAGCGCCTGAGAGTCTTGTGGGAGGGAGCGGTGGGAATGGAGTTAGGCTGAGAAAAAGGAGGTGGGTGCTTCGATAACCCATCGGCACTCCAACCCCATAACCGACTGCAGTGATCAGAAGAGGAAAGTCAGAGAGAGAAACACAAAAAACAAAGGGGAGGGGAGGAGGAAGATACTCCGTTTTAAGTGTCTTAGAGTCTACTCTTTCTTTGACAAATCTACGAAAATTAGTAAGAGCAAAATTAACAATTCATCATACAAAGAAAAATACAAGTAGCGTTTTATAATTTGGTTCCCAATAAGACTGCTTTATTCTTTTCCCTCCCAACCATGGGGTACATTTACTATTTAAAATCTTGTAAGATTCCAAGCGTGTCTTCCATGTGAGATTGTGCACATGTGTAAGCATGTCTGCATTCACACAAGGATGGGTAATAAGCACTTACAAGAAAATGTGGATGTTCAGTCTCAGGTAACTCATCAGTTATTTTAGAAAGAACCAGAAAAGTCATTACAGGGCTCCAATTCAAATGTGACCGTGGGGACTCCAGCAGGAAGACTCAGAGACCGTGCTATTCTGACAAGAGCACTCTGGTGCAGGACAATGTGTTCTCTGGGGCTGGGATCCAATCAGAGGGAGTTCAGAGCCCCCACAAGCAATTCCCTTCTGAAAGAGTTGTAGCACCACCAGAACGCTAGGGTGCTCAGTCTCAGCTGGCCAGCTCAGAGTAGGGGAGCCAAAAAAATGGAATTCTTCTGTTTGTATCACCTAATATGACAATTAAAATTCATTCGGGAACTCTGGCATTCACCTTCACAAATATCCCTGGGTGACCTGGGCTTGCAGAAGCCCTAAAAGAAAGCTCTAATAAACTGTTGTAATTCAAAAGGATGGCAAGAGAGAGTGGGAAGTAAGGAGCTGGATGTGGGTGAGACCAAGGGCAGAGTCCACAGCATCAAAGAAAGGGCGCCTCTGGTGCAGCCCTGCCTACTTCGGGCATGCATTAGTATCCTCATGGTGTGAGCCCTGGCAAGCTCACCTGTCTCCGAGTCCTGGTTTTGCTTTGTAAGGAAGCTAAGGCGTGGAGATGAGAGGTCACTGCTACACAGAGGCCTAAAGACCTTCTCCGAGTTGCACACTGGGTTGGAGGTGAGGGCACAAGAGGAACACGGGTGACACCTCAAGCTGGGCCTCTGCTGATGGGGGAGGTGAAGGAAGCCACACCCATCTCCAAGTGTGCAACAGGGGCTCTTGTTAACCCCCACTTTTGATCGGATGGATGCCCTTGATTCTCTGACAAGAGGAATATACAATCTACCTAAAATCCTCTGTGTCCTACTGCTCGGGGATACAGAGGAAGGATATTTATGCAGTGCCACCTTGAACTATGACATGTCTGCCAAGAATGTGTGGTAGACTGGAGCAAGGACACTATATACTTAAAAAGGAAAGAGACTTCAGATGTTTTTGAAGCCTTCTGCAACTCTGTTTTTCATTTACCCATAAAAATCACACTGGGTAAAGTATAAATATATGTTTAATGGTAAAAAGATGCTAGCTCATGAAACTCCTCTCCAAATACCAAGTGGTGTTTGTGCATTAGTTGGTAAGAAGCAGTGATTCTTCTCTCACACAGAAATGATGATTAATAGAATGTTTTACAAAAGTTTAGCTTGTTATCTATAGCATCTCTAATACTAGTGGGTTGATAAAAATAACTTCCTCACTTGTGGGAAAAACTACCAAATTAGATTTGTTTATAATATTAGAATAGTTCTTTATTATCAATATGATCCATCCAAGTGTAGCTTTTTTTTTGGAGACAGAGTCTCATTATGTCACCCTGGGTAGAGTGCTATGGCGTCACAGCTCACAGAAACCTCAAACTCTTGGGCTTAAGCAAGTCTCTTGCCTCAGCCTCCAAAGTTGCTGGGACTACAAGTGCCTGCCACAACGCCCAGATATTTTTTTTTTTGTAGTTGTCATTGCTGTTTAGCAGGCCTGGGGCCGGGTTTGGACCTACCAGCCCCAGTGTATGTGACTGAAGCCCTAACCACTAAGCTACGGGTGCCAAATCCAAGTGTAGCTTTTATTTATTTATTTATTTATTTTTGAGACAGAGCCTCAAGCTGTCACCCTGGATAGAGTGCCGTGGCATCACAGCAACCTCCAATTCCTGGGCTCAAGCGAGTCTCCTGCCTCTGCCTCCCAAGTAGCTGGGACTACAGGCGCCCGCCACAACACTCGGCCATTTTTTTTTTTTAGGTTGCATCCACCATTGTTGTTTGGTCGGCCCGGGCTGGATTCGAACCCGCCAGCTCAGGTGTACATGGCTGGCGCCTTAGCCTATTGAGCCATAGGTGCCAAGCCCCAAGTGCAGCATTTTTGTACTAAAAAAATACTAGTTCATATTGATACTCAAAGTGAGATCAAATACAAATTAGTAGGTTGGGTGCGGTAGCTCACGCCTGTAATCCTAGTACTCTGGGAGGCTGAGGTGCGTGGATTCTTTGAGCTCAGTTGTTCAAGGCCAGCCTGAGCAAAGAGAGACACTGTTTCTACTAAAAGTAGAAAAACTAGCCAGGCGTGGTGACACAACATGTGCCTGTAGTCCCAGCTGCTCCAGAGGCTGAGGAAAGAGGATTGCTTAAGCCCAAGAGTTTTAGGTTGCTGTGAGCTGTAATGATGCCATGACACCTAGAGCAACAGAGTGAGACTGTGTCTCAAAATAACAAAAACAAAACAAAAAAACCCTGGTAATACTTTTTCTCTTTAAGACTAAAAAAAAGTTAACATCATATGATCATGATCATTTGAGAGAACACCAGGTCACAGAAAAATCAATGCTTCAAGCGCAGTGCTCAGAAAATAGTTGAGACCACATGCTGGTAGGCCTGTTTTACCACACCTCCTTAGATTTAGGTAACCTCCTCAATTCTCCCATGAATCCATTCCTTTTACATTGTCCTTTTAGAGAGTATGTAGCTGACTGAAGTATTTCTAGTGACATGATGGGCAGCTTTTCCCACTCCTGGACAATATTGGGTGTGAGAAAAATCATTTTTCCCATGAACTCAATTTGGCTAAAGCCATCAGACTATTTATATATTGAATGAAGACAGTTTTTTTTTTTTTAAAAGAAAAAAACTATATAATTAATTAATTCTCTAAAAAGTAATCTGAAGACAAGAAAATATATAAGGCCAACTTGGACTTTTTTTTTTTTGGAGACAGAGTCTCAAGTTGTTGCCCTGGGTAGAGTGCCATGGTGTCACAGAACCATGGCACTCTTCAAACACAGCAACTTCAAACTCTTAGGCTTAAGCAATTCTCTTGCCTCAGCCTCCCAAGTAGCTGGGACTGTAGGCACCCGCCACAATGCCTGGCTGTATTTTTTTGTTGTTGCAGTTGTCATTGTTGTTTAGCTAGCCAGGACTGGGTTCCAACCTGCCAGCCTCGGTGTATGTGGCCGGCGCCTTGCAGACTAAGCTACGGGTGCTGCCTCACACTTGGACTTTTGCACAGTGAAAATAAATTTCTTTATTTCTTCCAATAATCTGCAATCCTAACACTAAAAATTAGAATGAAGGCTTGGCGCCCATAGCACAGTGGTTACGGCGCCAGCCACCTACACTGGGGCTGGCTGGTTGGAACCTAGCCTGGGCCAGCTAAACAACAATGACAACTGCAATAAAAAATAGCAGGGTGCTGTGGCCAGCGTCTGTAGTCCCAGTTACTTGGGAGGCTGAGACAAGAGAATCGCTTAAGCCAGTGGTTCTCAACCCGTGGGTGGCAACCATTGCAGCATTAGGAAGGTTGAGAACCGCTGGCTTAAGCCCAAGAGTTTGAGTTTGCTGTGAACTGTGACACTACAGCACTCTGCCAAGGGTGATACAGTAAGGTCTCAAAACAAAACAAACAAACAAAAAAAATTAGAATGAGGACTATTAAGAAGGAATGACAATTTGAAAAATAAACTTTTTTTTTTTTTGAGACAGAGTCTCAAGCTGTCACCCTGGGTAGAGTGCGGGCATCACAGATCACAGCTACCTTGAACTCTTGGGCTTAAATGATTCTCTTGCCTCAGCCTCCCAAGTAGCTGGGACTACAGGCGCCCCACAACGCTCAGCTATTTTTTGGTTGTAGTTGTGTCATTTGGTAGGCCTGGGCTGGATTCATACCCGCCAGCTCAGGTGTATGTGGCTGGTGCCCTAGTTGCTGAGCTATAGGCATTGAGCCTTTTTTTTTTTTTTTTTTTGTTTGTTTTGAGACAGAGTCGCAAGCTATTGCCTAGAGTAGAGTGCCATGGCATCATAGGTCACAGTAACCTCCAACTCTTGGGCTCAACCGATCTTGCCTCAGTTTTTCTAGCTTTTTAGTAGAGACAGGGTCTCGCTTTTTGCTCAGGCTGGTCTTGAACCAGTGAGCTCAAGCTATCCACCCACCTCGGCCTCCTAGAGTGCTAGGAGTACAGGCCTGAGCCACAGTCCTGGGCCTGAAAAATAAAACTTTTAATGACTTAGCGATCCATGAGGATATCTAGCCAGTTCTTAGTTCTGATCAATTATGCTAGCAGCTCCTACCAATTTTTCTTAGACTCTTTGCATATATAATAATAAAATAATTTGAGTTATACTCTTTTGCTTATACCTGAAGAATGTGCCACCTAAGCATGCAATAACTAAAAGATAAATGTATGTGCACAATGGAAGAACAGAGTTCCCACTAATGTCGTAGAAGTGTCACTTCTAGACAAACGCCAACAATTCAGAGAGAATTCAATTTTCCCATAAAATTTTGCCCACCAGGAACTTTATGATTTTACAGTGAACACTGGACCCTCATCATTTAAGATATACCATATTCTTTAGATACTGATTGAAAAAAAAGTTGACTGTGCCTCAGTCACACTTGGGAAAAGTCAGATATATTGTCATTAGTTTCTGGTCTCAATGGTCCTGTTAAAATCATGACAACACATACCAAACTTGGAGACTTAATACCACGTTCTATTCTATGTAAAAATAGTACAGAGGGAAATTTGGGAGAGGAAACATCAGGCAGTAAAAACAACAAGATACCACAAGTGTACAAAATTCTTTGTTTCACCAAGTGAAAAAAAAAATACAAGTTTTTTATGTTCCAAAATATTTAAAAGATAATGGAAGAACTAAAGAGAACTTCAGAGGTTAAGAACATTTGGGACACTTTTGATGATTTAACAATTTTAATTTAAAAGCAATTAATTATGTTTTGATATATTCCTAATAAAGAAGCAACCCTTAAAGAAAAAATAGTATACTTGTGATATTTTCATTTCATTTTAAGATCTTTGTGTCAGCAACCCTCAGGACAAAAGTGTCCTTGTTCCTATTGCTAGTGATTCCACGCATCGGGACTTTTTACGGAGCATGTGTGCTCCTTGTCGGTCCAGACACTGGCTCTTTTCTAAAATTCTGGCCCTACTCGGAGTGGGGCCATGGATAACTTCCAACCCACGTAAGGGGGTCACTAAAAACACCATGCAGACTTCTAAAGACTCTGGTCACATGATGAAGTATTACTTAAAGATCCTTAAACAAAGGATTTTCTCTTTTCAAGTCAATGTCCTAGGTTATAAAAGGCCAATGTTTGCATGAGAATGCTGATCCAATTTTAGTTCACAGATTCTAAATCAAAGTCTTTCAGAACAGCATCCTGCTTCAAACATGCTATCAACTATGCCTGGAATGGCCAATTCATTTGAAAACTACTCCAGACTTGGTGTGGACTAACTATAGAGAATATACATAGATGACTAAATACCTTCAGGTTCTCCTGTCCCTTGTAAAATGGATGCTATGTAAAAGTATTAAACACAACTTTTGGTTTTAAAATCTATAAGGTACTAGAGAATGTTTAGAGCTAGAAGAACATTCAGCAAAGAACACTCATTTTACTAAGAAAATTAAACTCTGCCTAAGATTACATAGTTATAATTTGAGGGAGGACTAGAACCTATGATCTCTTAATACTTAAAATTCTTTTTGGTATTATTTAGTAAAAATCTAGAAATAGGCTGTACAGACACTAAAGGGCTTTAACTCTATTTCTGTGAAGTAACATTACCTTGGAGACAGACCCCCATGGGAACAATTGGTGGGTGAGGTCAGCGGGCTAGTCCTGCTGCTGGTGTGCCGGGAGGGCGTCCTGCCAATCGTATTGCTTGGAGAGCCCTGGGGTGAAGGCAGAACAGGCACCATTATTCCCAACTGTACATGGAGTGTAGTACCACTCTTCTCTTGGTTTTTTTTTTTTGAGACAGAGCCTCAAGCTGTCACCCTGGATAGAGTGCTGTAGCATCACAGCTCACAGCTACCTCCAATTCCTGGGCTCAAGAAAGTCTCCTGCCTCTGCCTCCCAAGTAGCTGGGACTTCAAGCGCCCGCCACAACACCCGGCCTTTTTCTGGTTGCAGCCATCATTGTTGTTTGGGGGGGCCGGGCTGGATTCGACCCCGCCAGCTCAGGTATACGTGGCTGGGGCCTTAGCCCGTTGAGACACAGGTGCCGAGCCACTTCTCTTAGTTTTTAACTTACATATAAATAAACAAGTAGAATCTTCCCAGAATAAAGTTTTTTTCCAGAATCATTAAGGCTAATTTTATGTGCATATAAACCAAAACCAGATAAACATCAGTCCTATAGGCATTCCCAAAATCAAATGACTGTCAGTTCTGCTAAAGTGACAGACAAAATTGAACATCTGCATCTTTTATAGTGTTAAAAAAAGTAATTGACTGAGCAATCTAACCTAAGAAAAAGGACACATTTGAATACCAGGTTCATTTATTCACTGGGCATATGGCAGAATCATATACAGTCCAACCCTGAAGATGCTCACATCTACTGAAAAAGAATAAGGAAACTGGATTGTATATGAAACCAGCACATTGTACCCCTTCACTGCACTAATGTACACAGCTATGATTTAATAAAAAAAAAAAAAAAAAAAAAAAAGAATAAAGAAGCTAGATGTTCTATTAAGAAAAGGTTCTAAGACAAGGGATAGTCGGAGATCATAGTAGGCACACAGGTACCAGTTGTGACCAAAGCACTCACCACACTGGTGTTACTGGAATTCTTGAGGTGATTATGAAGGAGTTTGGTGGCACCATCCTGGAATGTTTTCGGCAAGGCACCAAGTAACATAGTAAATTCAGGAGTATTCAATTCAAACAGAGAGATTAGCACAATTTGTGCAGCCTAGGAAAAAAAAAACCATGATTAATTTATGTAAAGTGTAATAACATGTCTTAGTCAAAATGCTCACTAACGTTTTTAAAAGAAAACACTTTTCTATACATATTAGTAAAATACTAGTAAGAGTGTACTCATAGCATTAAAAAAAAAACCAATAAAACTTCTGGAGAAAATAATGTAATTAATCACAAATAGTCTGACTTCAATCTAGAAAATAAATCCTGGTTTCATTTTAATGCTGTGGCCTTAGATTTCCACAGCACATCAACAATAAATTCCTGTTACTTTTCCTTTGTTGTCTGGTATGAGGAAGGAAGCTGGTAAGTAGGTAAATGAAACAACTAAAAACTCTAAAAAGGCTTAAGATTATCGCCATTCTAATAATTCAGAACTGGACAGGGTTTCCAGTATATGCTGGAAAGGGTGCATTTTTAAACAAGCTGCCACTGGGTAACCTTGAGAAACCACTTTTCTTCAACCCCACTCCTCTTGACTAACAAATCCTAGAAGAAGGCTTTAAATACATCTAAAAACCTACATTTGTATCTATGAACCGAGAAAGACTTTTGAAAACTGAACCAGATTTCAAAGGAGCATACATTGTTCTTCTGCCTTTTGGAAAACGTTCTACTTTGCTTTATCAATTGAGACAAGGAACTGCAGGATCACTTGTAACGACTACAGCAGCAAAGTGCTGAAACCAATCTGCTGACATGTGAGTAGCTGAATGAGACTTGGGCCTTTCCAGCAAGTAATATGCTTTCTGTAGTACTGATTTAGTAACGGGCAATCTCAGCTTAAAAAAATAATGCCTGAAGGTATTAATGATAAGGGTTTCGATCTACAAAAGTTAAGCCAAAAATTTTTTTAGTTAATACTAACTGGCATTTCTCACTGACTTCTAAGAGTCAAGAGAAAGAGAAAATCTATTTGTATGTGTAACAAACAACTTTTTCATTTTTACTGGAAAGCATAAAATCTTTTTAAAGACTGTGATTTTTAGGATTGTAGTAATTATTCAGAGTATTTTTCCCATGACATAGAATATTACATAAAAATGTGCTTGCTGAGAAATTCTTTGGAAATAATCATCACCAAATACTGCAATGCTTTTACAATGGACCAATTTACAATGCTTTTACACTGGACCAATACTAGGTCCAGTTAGGACTAAAGAATTATTTTGTGCACAGATTAGAAAAAAACCTAAACAAAATAAATTATTTTAGGTTGACTGGGTTTAGTAAAAATAATTGAAAGATATTATTTAAAAGTATCAGTAGAATAATAATATTTATAGAATCAAAAACTACTTTTTCAACATTTTAAAAGCATTCACTAAATACAGCACTGGGCAAAAAGCACATTACCTTTACCCTTGATCTACAAATATTGCCATTAATACCCTTTCTATCCAAATTAAATCACAAGCAACCCATGTGCTTTCATGATATGGGCAAAAAAAAAGCACTGCTGATTGTAGTAACAATATATACTTTCCTGTGTTTTGTTATCAAAACATTTTTAATTAAATATCATTCAAAGAAATCAATTTCATTATCAATTTAATGTACTGTTAACTGTTAACATGATTTATATATTCACATTATAGAACAATTTCCAAAACTCATGCAAAGTAACCTAGGTATTTTTTAAAAAGCATTTATTAGATGTTAGAAAAAAACCACATGCAGAAAAACTGCACAACAAAAGAAAGAAAGAAGTACATGAGTTTTAGCAGGAAAAACCATCAGTGTCAGCAATTTAATAAAAAGTATAGGCAGTTAAAAGTTTGTTGACTGAAAATGGCATTTGAAAATTATAAAACGTGTCATACAATTTTGAATAGTGTATTTTCATATGAAACATACCACTGTCTTTATTTAAAAGACCAATTTCCTCCCAGAACAAAACTAACTTGAGATTTCTCCTGAAGAAATTATAAAATTAGTAGCATAAAGCCATTTCTAAAGTAAAATCCTTTTCTAATGAGATACATATTCCAATGGGTAGAAACTATCATTTAAGCATGACTTTTTTTTTTTTTTTTAAAGAGACAGTGTCTTGCTATGTTGCCCAGGGTGGATTGGTAATGGCTGTTCACAGGCATGTCCATAGCATACTATAGCCTCAAACTCCTGGGCTCAAGAGATCTTCCTGCCTTAGCCTCCTGATTGGCTGAGACTTCAGATGAGTGTAACTATGCCCAGCCTAAGTTTGCAATTTCTGAAAGATTTTACTACATTAAAGTTTTACAAGACATGCAAGTGTTTTGGTTCTAAAATATTTTATCGGATCAGTGCTTGCAGCTCAGCAGGTAGGGTGCCAGCCATAAACGCAAGAGCTGGCAGGTTCAAAACTAGCCTGGGCCTGACAAAACAACAACGACAACTACAACAACAACAAAAAAAAACAGGCATTGTGGCGGGCCGCTGTAGTCCCAGCTACTTGGAAGGTTGAGGCAAGAGTATCTCTTAAGCCCAAGAGGGGCTGAGGTTGCTGTGAGCTGTGACACCATGGCACTCTACCCAGGGTGAAATAGTGAGATTTGGTCTTTTTTAAAAAAAAAAAAAATTATCTATGACCTTCAAAGTTAATGAGAAGTCAAAATAAATATGGAGCTGGATTAGAGAGAAGCATTTAAGAAAAGCGTGGGGCAGAGCTCATGTTCAATAATGACTCAAGAAAGTAGAGTATGCTACTGTTCTTATCCACATCTCTGCACTGATGCCCCTTCAAAGGCAGGACCACGAAGGCGGCCAGAGAAAAAATTAAGAGTGCTGCTCTTTTTTTTTTTTTTTAATTGTTGGTGATTCAGTGAGGGTACAAAGAACCAGGTTACAAGGACTGCATTTGTTAGGTAAAGTTCCTCTTATAATTGTATCCAGCCCCCAAAAGGTGTGTCACACACCATGAGCTGCTCACTTTTTTGAATGGTCAACTCTAGTGTCTAAATTTATTTTAAGTATCAGGTGGTAAATGTGAAAGAAAAGATCCTTACACCGTTATAGTGAAATTTAATGGGTAAAGGGAAAAGGTTCTTCAAATCCTACTGCTATTTGTAGAGATCTCCTAGGGACATCAACTGCCTTGAATGCAGAGAAAGATACCTTACAGTAGAAAGGGATTCTTAGCAGCTAAGACATGAAAGCTTTGCCAAATGTATCAGTATTGGAATTAATTTGGGAAGATTTAAAATTTGAGAGGAAAAGCAAAGAGTTTTCTAATTAAATAACTCTTATTCTTCCTTTCAGATTGTCACAAAAATTGTTCAAAAATTAATAAAGAGAAAAGTATTTCAAAACCTTCAGACAGGGCGGCACCTGTGGCTCAGTGAGTAAGGCACCGGCCCCATTTACCAAGGGTGGCGGGTTCAAACCCAGCCCCGACCAAACTGCATCAAAAAATAGCCAGGCATTGTGGCGGGCACCTGTAGTCCCAGCTACTCGGGTGGCTGCGGCAAGAGAATCGCCTAAGCCCAGGAGTGGGAGGTTGCTGCGAGCTGTGTGACGCGACGGCACTCTACCGAGGGTAATCAAGTGAGACTCTGTCTCTATAAAAAACAAACAAACAAAAAAACCTTCAGCCATTTCTCACTTAATTATCTCTCCTTTTAAAAAAAAATTTAAAAAGATAGGGTCTCACTGTATTTCCCAGGCTAGAGGACAGCAGCTATTCACAGGGGCAACCATAGCACACTACAGTCTCAAATTCCTGGGCTCAAGCGATCCTCTTGCCTTAACCTTAGAGCAGCTGGGACTATAGGCCTGTAATCCTGGATCCAGTCTAGTATTTCTCATTTTTACTATTCCATCAAAATATAGTAGCGGTCTATGCTCAGTATGACTCTTCTGCTGGAAAGGTAGTTAACAAAACGCGCCACAGCACAAACACTGACAGAGGTGCACACACACACTCATATAGTATTGTATTAATTTTAGGTTTCTTCAAAATCTTCCCAGAGTCTTTACGAGGGTAATTGGTATTAATTATCTGAAATGCAAACAGTGAAGTGTGTTGTTTGAAATTAGTACACAGTTTCCAATCTACCTGTTTACACTTTTCTTCCAAGTTTCCTTCTCCGGGCCCAGAGCAGGTTGAAGCTGCCCTAGTGGGGAAATCCTCGCCTACTTGACTACGCTGAAGCGAGGACTGGCAAACAGGAAAGGTGGGAGGGCTCAATGAGAGAGAAGCAGCAAGCGCTTAACCAGGGCTGTCTATTAGCTGTAAAAGTACTAGGCTTCTTATATAAGATCAGTAAGACACACAGAATCAAAAGTTAGGAACAATAAGAAAAACAACAGTAGCTGCCAATTTTAACCCGTGATCATTCATCAACTCTTTTAGTAGTATTCTTGCTTCAGGTGCTGAAATGGCAGATTAGAAGCCAAAATAAGAGACTCACAGTCAGAGTTAAACTGAGATTCAAACCCTATTTGATGTTTGTAAAATCATTCGCTTTTAGATTAGGCCATGCTGCCTATATAATCAGGGAATATTTTTAAAAGTCAATCAGAGGGTAGCGGGTTCAAACCTGCCCCAGCCAAACTGCAACAAAAAATAGCCGGGCGTTGTGGCGGGCACCTGTAGTCCCAGCTACTCAGGAAGCTGAGGCAACAGAATTGCCTAAGCCCAGAAGTTGGAGGTTGCTGTGAGCTGTGATGCCACAGCACTCTACTGAGGGCAATAAAATAAGACTCTGTCTCTAAAAAAACATAAACAAACAAACAAAAAAACCCCAAATAAATAAAAGTCAATCAGAAATCTCACTGTTCAAGGCTACATAAATACTTTTCCTGCTCTAGCCAACAGCATCTTTACACTTTCTTGATTTCTTTGCCATGTCTTTACTTCCCACATTTCACAAAACAATGTTTGGGGGTTAAAAATAAATCTGTAATTTCACTTGACCAAGAGAATCACTTATAATAAGCAAATGCAGAGTCATTCTGAATCCTAAAATACAAACATACAATTAAACTCTAGCCCCATCACCATGTTCTCCCCAACTTATCACATGGGTCCCTAAATGCTGAAAAAAAAAAAAAAACTGGTACTCTGGCTTGGCGCCTGTGGCTCAACGGGCTAAGGTGCCAGTCACGTACACCTGAGCTGGTGGGTTAGAATCCAGCCCAGGCCCGCCAAACAACAATGACGGCTGCAACCAAAAAATGGCCCGGCGTTGCAGCGGGCGCCTGTAGTCCCAGCTACTTGGGAGGCGGAGGCAGGAGACTTGCTTAAGCCTAGGAATTCGAGGTTGCTGTGAGCTGTAATGCCACAGCACTCTATCCAGGATGACAGCTTGAGGTTCTGTCTCAAAACAAAAAAACAAAAAACCTGGTACTCAATTTGTTGCATAACCAACAACAGCAGCAAAACCAAAACAACCCTCAAACAACAATAGCAGGAACTACAGCAGCAAATGGAGTAATATTTACTTATATTTTTATAGACCTAACTGAATTTAATGCTCCAAATCATGCCTGAGGCAAGTATTATTATTCTCATTTTGCAGATAATAAATAAGTACTGGCTCCTATTGCTAAGGAGTGGCACAGGCAGAAGTCAAAGGGAGCTCAAACTCTAGAACCCACTTTCTGCCATTGGTCATTCTATGACCTTATATTAACACAGAGCAGCAGGAAAAGTCTAGTGAACTTCTGCACGGTTTTGTTCATACAAATAGTCACAGTGCCTACACTTAGCAAATGGAAAAGGTAACTTTTGGAATAAGCAGGCCAGTTAAAGATTGAGTTGGGGTTTTTCATCTATTCAAAACCAGTCTTTGGCCTCATAAGCACACCTCACTGGTGACTGATCATTGTGTTTCGCTTTTTGTTTTAAAAACATCTCTCCCTCCACAATGTGAAACACTCGAAAACATTAAGGAAAACAAAACATTAAAAATGCTAGGGTTGGCTCAGCGCCTGTGGCTCTACAGGCTAAGGCGCCAGCCACGTACACCTGAGCTGGCGGGTTCGAATCCAGCCAGGGCCCGCCAAACAATGATGACGGCTGCAACCAAAAAATGGCCGGGTATTGTGGGGGGCGCCTGTAGTCCCAGCTACTTGGGAGGCAGAGGCAGGAGACTCGCTTGAGCCCAAGAATTAGAGGTTGCTGTGAGCTGTGATGCCACTGCACTCTCTCCAGCGTGAAGGCTTGAGGCTCTGTCTCAAAAAAAAAAAAAAAAATGCTAGGGTCTACATTGTACCAGCTTACATCAGTTTAAAATACAACAGAGCCTCCACAGTTAACCACCTCTCTACATTGACCACCTTCTTAAGTTGACAAGTTTTACAGACCAGACATGGACCACGTGTACCTGTAAGTACAGTAGGCCTAATTCCTACGTGGACCACCTCCACATGCTGGCCAGTTTGTTATAGCCCCTGAGTGGTCAAACTTAGGGGATCTACTCTACTTCAAAAAGTGCTTTCACAGGGGCAGCAACTGTAGCTCAGTGGGTAGGGCGCTGGCCACAAACACCAGGGCTGGTGGGTTCAAACATGCCTGGACCTGCTAAAAAATAACATTGACAAATGCAACAGCAGCAGCAGCAACAACAACAACAAAAGTAGCCAGGCATTGTGACAGGTGCCTGTAGTCCCAGCTACTTGGGAGGCTGAGGCAAGTCAATTGCTTAAGCCCAATAGTCTGAGTTTGCTATGAGCTGTGATGCCATAGCACTCTATCCAGGAGGACAGCTTGAGACTCTGTCTCAAAAAAAACAAAAGTGCTTTCACAGGCTCGGTGCCTGTGGCTCAACTGGCTAAGGCGCCAGCCATGTACACCTGAGCTGGTGGGTTCGAATCCAGCCTGGGCCCGCCAAACAACAATGACAGCTGCAACCAAAAAATGGCTGGGCGTTGTGGCGGGCGCCTGTAGTCCCAGCTACTTGGGAGGCGGTGGCAAGAGACTCGCTTGAGCCCAGAAATTGGAGGCTGCTGTGAGCTGTGATGCCACAGCACTCTATCCAGGGTGACAGCTTGAGGCTCTGTCTCAAAAAATAATAA
>CAUYRH010049117.1:0-32526 GCA_963574655.1 Perodicticus potto | reverse complement strand
ACTGAAAATTAATAAAGTAAGCACATAATGTAAGAAATAAAAAGCGAACAACAAAATAAACTTGAAGAGAGTGAAAGGAGGGAGATGATAATTACAGGAACAGAAATAGAGATGGAAAAAAACTTCATTTTTGGTAGTGTGTCTACCCCTATTATTTGGTTTTCCTCCCAATTTATCCAGTAAAGTTTTTGGTTTGCTTGTTTTGGTTTGATTTACTGCATTTTTGTCTTTTCTCTCTACTTGGTGGAGGTGGGGTACTGTGTCCAAACAGGCTGGCAAAGAGCTGCTGACCTAACCACCCAAACCGGCACCCTGAGAGGTTGGGGGTTCTTAAGGTTGGGTCAAAGTACCCTACTGTACATCCTGATGGATTTGCCCCTGGAGGTCAACTGGCACTTACTCCTGGCAGCTTGAAGAATCTTTTCTTTTGTCTTGACTTTGGACTGGTTCATCACAGTGTGTCTTGGGGAAGCTCAGTTAGAGTTGAGACGACCTGGGGTCTGATATCCCTCTGAAAGGAGAGTGTCAGAATCTTTGGTGATATTTGGGAAGTTTTCATTTATAATATTTTCTAGTATGGCTTCCATTACCCTGGGGCATTCTTCTTCCCCTTCTGGGATACCTATAACTCGTATGTTTGAACATTTCATGGCGTCCCATAATTCTGTTAGCAAATGTTCTGCTTTCTCTCTCTTCTTTTCTGCCTCTTTAATTATCTGAGTTATCTCAAGAGCTTTGTCCTCTACCTCTGAGATTCTTTTTTCTGCATGGTCTGTATGTTGTTGATACTTTCTATTGCATCTTGTAGTTCCCTAATTGACTGCTTCAGTTCCTTCAGTTCTGCTATATCCTTTTTATATTCTTCATATCATTCATCTCTTATTTGATTCTGTTTTTGGATTTCCTTTTGGTTATTTTCCACTTTATCAGCAGTTTCCTTCATTGTTTCCTTCATTTCCTTGATTGTTTTCATCATCTGTATTCTAAATTCCCTTTCTATCATTTCTAACATTTCCTTATAGGTGGAATCCTCTGCAATAGCTACCTCACAGTTCCTTGGAGGGGTTGCTCAGGACTGGTTTTTCACGATGCCAGGAGTTTTCTGCTGATTCTTCCTCATGAGTGATTTCTTTTATCTATTTCCTTGCCCTAATTTTCCTTTGACTTCTTCCTGCTGTTTAAGTTGCTGTGCCTCTGGACTAGGGTTTCGATGAGTCCTTTTGGTATAGGAACAGAAGGATGAGAAGATTGAGGAGCAAGAAGGGAAAAAAGAAAGAAAAAAAAAAGAAAAGGAAAAAGTAGAGGGGGTAGGTAGAAGTGAATATTGACAAAAAGAAGAGAGGCACAGAAAGAGGGGGACGGGAGCAATATAGGTGTACAGTAGGGTACTTTGACCCAACCTTAAGAACCCCCAACATCTGGGGATGCCTGGTTGGGTGGGTCCCTTGAGGTCAGCAGCTCTTTGCCAGCCTGTTTGGACACAGTACCCCCCCTTCACGAAGTACAGAGGAAAGACAAAAATGCAATAAATCAAGCCAAAACAAGCAAACCAAAAACTTTATAGGATAAAATTGGGGAAAAAACAAATAATAGGGGTAGAAACACTAGCAAAAATGAAGTTATAATTGTTGAAAAAGGTAACAATGGAAAATTGTATTTAAACTAGAAAAATGAAGAAATTTTAAAAAGAAAAGAAAAATCTGTAGGGAAAATGTTGAAATTAAAAACAAAAAACAAAATACAAAATAAAACAACAGAAAACAAAACAAAACCAAAAACAAAGCAGTAAATATATCTTGCTGAATATTGTCTGGGCAACAGGTGATCTTCTGGGGTATGATATGTTAATCACAAAGCTGATATGGCTGTACAAGATGGAGACTGGAAGCCTCTAATGATTTCTCAAACCCCGCAGGGTGGAGAGCCTAAATCTCTCCTCAGCCCACTTAAAAGGCACTCCTGGGCTAAGCAGAAGCTTTCCCAGGAAAGCACTTGTCACTGGGATCACTCCTTAAGTGACTATCCACTTACCCAGTATGCCAAAACCGGTCTTACTGTATGCCACTGAGGGCTAAGGCTGCAAGACGTCTCAGTCCCCACCTTTAGGCTGCTCAGTCACTCGATTACTCACTCTCGCCCAGTGATTGTTCTGCAACCCTGAGGGTGGAGTTTGCCAGGGCAGTTCTCCCACAATGGCTCCACACAGCCCACAACCAAACACTGTTAGCTCCATCTGGCTTGGTGGCTCAGTCTAGGGCCCTAGAGAACACTTAAAATCCTCCACACTCTTGCCCAAGTTCTCCCAAGGTAGTTCAACTGAGTGCCAAGTCCAAAAAAACCCAAACAGCTCACAGATAAGGCCTTTCCAGTTTGCAATCTCACTGCTGCTGTACTTACAGCTGCTGGCAGGATTAGACCGAATGAACACATGCAACCATTTGGCATTTCTTCACTGCTTTTGCCTTCCTCATGGGGTCCAGAAGTCTCGTGCTAACTCCCTGTGTCCCCAAAGGGATGTTTCTGGGCAGGTCCTGCCAGCCAGAGATGCCTGAAGTCTTCTCTCCCCAGTCTCACAGTGCCCAGTTGCAAGGAAGCTGTTACTTGGCCACCATCTTACTCCAGAAGTCCAGAAGTTGCTCGGGGAACCATTGTTGTCTTACTTTAAAAAGTTGCCACAGCTGGGTGGTGCCTGTGGCTCAAAGCAGTAGGGCGCCAGCCCCATATACTGGAGGTGGTGGGTTCAAACCCAGCCCTGGCCAAAAACTGCAAAAAAAAAAAAAACAATTGCCACAGCCACCCTGACCTTCAGCAACGACCATGTGATCAGTCAGCACTATCAACAAGACTACATGGGCCGAAGATCCCTGAGAGTGAGTGTGTGTGCTCAGCTTGGGTGCAACATGCACTCAGCATGGGTATGACATGTGAAGGAGTATAGTCCCGGGGCAAGGAGGGTACTGCAGAGCCAAGGGGCAGAGATAACAATGTGGAGCCCAGGGGCACAGAGAGTACTGAGGAGCCGAGACAGAGAGTACTGCAGAGGGATGGAGCAGGGAGAGTACTGCAGAGCCCAGGGGAAGAGAGGACAATGTGGAGCTGAAGGGCAGGGAGAGGACTGCGGAGCCCAGGGGCACAGAGAGTACTGCAGAGTGGAGGCCCAGGGAGAGTACTGAGGATCCAAAGGGCAGAGGTAATAATGTGGAGCCTAGGGGCACAGAGAGTACTGAGGAGCCGAGGCAGAGAGTACTGCGGAGCCCAGGAGCAGAGAGAATAATGTGGAGCCAAAGGGCAGAGAGAGTATTGTGGAGCCCAGGGACACAGAGAGTACTGCAGAGTGGAGGGCCAGGGAGAGTACTGCAGATCCAAGGGGCAGAGGTAATAATGCAGATCCAAGGGAGCAGAGATAATAATGCGGATCCCAGGGGAACAGAGAATACTGAGGAGCCAAGGGGCAATGAGACTACTGCAGAGTGGTGGAGCAGGGAGAGTACTGTGGAGTCCAAGGGCAGGAAGAGTACTGCAGAGCCAAGGGGCAGAAAGAGTACTGAGGAACTGGGGGGCAGAGAGAGTACAGTGGAGCAGAGGGGCAGAGAGAATAGAGCAGAGCAGAGGGGCAGAGAGAGTACTGAGGAGCTGGGGGGCAGAGAGAATACAGTGGAGCCAAGGGGCAGAGAGAGTACGGAGGAGCCGAGGGGCAGAGAGAGGCCGGAGCAGCTGGGGGCCAGAGAGAGTACAGTGGAGCAAAGGGGCAGAGAGAATAGAGCAGAGCAGAGGGGCAGAGAGAGTACTGAGGAGCAGAGGGGCTGAGAGAGTACTGAGGAGCCGAGGGGCAGAGAGAGGACTGAGCAGCTGAGGGGCAGAGAGAGTACTGAGCAGCCCAAGGGCAGAGAGAGTACTGAGGAGCCAAGGGGCAGAGAGAATACAGCGGAGCAGAGGGGCAGAGAGAATACAGCAGAGCAAAGGGGCAGAGAGAGTACAGCGGAGCAGAGGGGCAGAGATAGTACAGCAGAGCCGAGGGGCAACTTGTTCCTAAGAAACTAGTCTCAGGGAATGAAATGTCCTTTTTGTGATCCTGTATGAGCAGCCATGCTGAGGGAAAAGCATATGACCACTGACTCTGGGGTATATCTGTAGGTATTCCTGGGTCTGTGTGCACAGTCACTGCATTGCTAGAGCATGAGCGCCAGTCAGGTCTTACTCCTTGTTTCTTTTCTTGGGGAGTCTGACAAACACCCTTGGCATATGTGGTCAGGTGAGTGAATGAGGAATGAAATGTTATCAGAAAGGCCTGGGAGTTATTTGAAATACTGACCTAAACCACTTCCCCTTTGCCTAGAAAGTCTCTGACCTATAGGGTAATCCTGCAAATGTCTCCGAAATAGATGAAGATTTTGCTCTGCCTTCAGACTAATTCTATCACAAAACGTACTCACCTCCAAAACTTTGTGGTTTTGCGCCTCTCTTCTTCTTCAGGCACGTACATCCCTCTGCCCTAACTTCTGCAAGTAATAAGTTAATAATTCCTTAGTCTCTTCCAGTAAAATGCATCTGTTTGGTCATTTCAACCCTTCCTCCCCACTAAAAACAGTTAATCCTATTTCGGAGCCACCACCTCACACAGAAGACCAGGACAGGAAGCCTCGACCTGCAGTTCCCTAAGAAAGGGTGGTTTCATGGGGCCCATCATTCAGTGACTACATCCTCACTGAAGTCCTTTGTAACTTCTGGGCCCTCGAATCTGTCAGGGTGGCCTGGACTCTCCCATGACTTTCCAAGGGGAAGAAAGTGGAGACAAGAACAACAGGAATCCTGGGCCCGGCTGCACCAACGTGTAACCAGCACCTCCTGCTGGGGCCAGGCCCTGGCTGGGGTCTATTCACTCCGGGTCCCCCTATAGGAGGCATCCCTGGTCCTGCCCCCATGTCTGCTTTTATCTCTCAGGGACCCGTCTGCCATTATGGTGAGTTTATTCATGGGAGCCTTGGGAGGGGCCGTGAACAGAAGTGAGGCAGGCTAGTGAGGAGCCCCCTGGGAAAAAGGTTTTAGGGACAGAAAGGGGGACACAGAAGAACAGAGGACATGAGAAATAGAGGGGTATTTGTGCAGAATCAGAACTAGCTCAGAAACAAGAGTCCGTGAAGCCAGAAAATAAGGAAACGGCAGCTTTGTGTCTTGAGAAAAACTCACACTAAGCTGTTTGAATTTCACATACAATGAATAACACAGGTCTTCTCGGCTGAGTTCCAGAGCACTGGTTAGGAACTCAGATTCTGTAACTGAAGGACCAGGGTTTGAATTTTGATAACCAAGTTCTCACTATGAAATCACAGACTGTCTGTGCCTCGGTCTTCTCACCTGTGAAATGTGGATGATAACTGGCAATACCTAGCAGCGATATTGTCTGATTGATTATTCCTTTTGTCAGTAGAGCGACACATGAAGCCCTTGGAAGTGTGCACACCACCTAAGTACAGATGCTTAGAGTTGCTTTGCTCTGTAATTGCTGTGCACAGCTCTGCATTAGGTGTGAAATGCAGCTGGAATGGCAATAGAAGAGGGTTGAAATCTGACTTTACAAGGCCAAATAGCAACCATGAAGTGATAATAACAGATTTTCTTTATGCTTATTAGTGGTTTTGCCCATTATTTATGAATGGAAGAAGAATTGTTGGAAAAAAACCTAAAAGTATACTCATTCTAGGTTTACACATATGTTCTACTGCTCAATTCTCTTTGAGCTTAACTTGTGTTGATATCCTGCCACCCAGTCCAGTGACAGCAGGAGGCCCTCCTGGGACATGACCCATCACCATGCCCACCCCAAGTCTTTCTAACATGGGGTGTTAAGTTACCAGCTGCCTTAGCTGCAGGGTTCAGCAAGCCACAGAGAAAAGAGCTGGGGTCTCTAGCTGCTGTCACATCCCAAGACTCTGCTACTGACCTCAAACAGTCAGTGTTGGGATAATCACAAGGTCAAGAATCTGCGCTGGCCCAAAACTTTCTTCTCTATTCTTCTCGCTTTCTGGGCTGATCTTTTTGGGACTCAAGTGTGTCACCAGGTAGTATTTTCTACTCAGTGTGGAGTTGACAGTGTACTCTGGTGATTCTGGCCCAAGTGACAGTCATTGAACCTTTTCCTTTTCACAATGTGTTCCTGTTACTGTTGAGCCCTCTTCACCTGAAGGAATTTCCAATAACCCAACTCACAGCCTTAATCATCTTCACCCTCCCGCTCCCTGGATTTCTCCCACACTTAGATTTCCATACCCACGGATCCTGGCCCCTTCAGAGGCCAAGGGTTGTGAGGAGGTGGGTCCTGGGGAAATGGAAATCCTCAGAGTTTTGAAGGTCACATGTGCCTCCTACCACAGGCCAGAGTGCCACTCCCCGAAGGGCTCTTCACACCATCATCCCAGGCATGCTTCTTCAGCGGCTCTGGACCCCACATTCTTTGGGACTTTGCTGTGGCTTCTTGGGCCTTGTGATAACTCCCAGGACTCTCCTTCTCCACATCTCCCACCTGCCATACCCCATAATGCACACTACTGTCTTCTCTCTCTCATCAGCCTGTGTGGGCAGCCCCCCACCTCAGCCTCACTGGAATCCTGTCAGGCCATGTGATGGGCATCATATGTTAGGTGCTGGCATTTTGGAAATGTTTTCTTCATCAATTTGGCGTTTGACTCCATTCCAAGGAAGATATCAGTATTATCTAGGGCCCTGGTGACCTCACAACTCTTTCAGGGTGGCCTCAGAGAGGGGTAATATTGGAAACAAAAGAGAAATAAATTATTTCTAACACTAATATATCTGAAAAGAGGGCCAAACCAACTTTAATTCCAGCAGAACTGAGAAGGCTTCCTACAGGAGGGCAAACTGTAAATGGGTTTTGAAAGATAACTAAAAGTTCTAGTTAAAAGTATGTTCTTATAGAAAACTGGCATCCCGTTTATATAAGTACAGATATTTCTGAGAATTGAAAAATATCAGTATTTACCGCAATACCACCAAAGGAAGATTAACATACTAAATACTCCTGATTTTAAGGTGTTATTTGGCTCAAATAATTTTGCAGCACCTACTTTGTCTAATACATTGACCACTGAGAAAAGATGATAATTACCAAAGGAAGTAACAAATAATATTAAAGAAAATGCAGTAATGAGATTGCTTGAAAATCCATGCATGCTTTGTTCCAGCGGCTTCACCACATTAACTAGTTAGAAATACCCAGGATAAATGGGGGTGGGTTTCAGCCAGGAGTTGGAGCAGAGACTATGGTCAGGCGATTTCAGGCAATACTCAACAGGCTGGTGACATTTCCGCCAAGGATTCTGATGGGCTGATGGTGCTTTGGGAAAGTCAAACAGTAACAGTAACAAGGCTCTAAATAGCCTTGAATCTTAAACACAGTAGAACCTCCACAGTTGTCCACCTCCCCACAATAGCCACCTCCTTAAGTTGAGCTAATTTTCATAGATCAGATATGCGCCACATGTGCCTATCAATCCAGGAGAAGGCCTAGTTCCTCTTGCTGACCAGATGACCTCCATATGCTGACCAGTTTGCTACAGTACCTTGGGTGGGCAACTTACAGAGGTCCTACCGTGTATAATTTTGAATTCCCACCATGAGTAGCAAGAGCCATTAGAGTTTCTGAGAAGGCAAGAGATAAACTATTGGAAGTTGGTACCAGTGTGAAAATGAGGAGAACTATGTTCAGGTCCCAGCCTTGTTCTACTTTTGTCTGTGGCATTATGTAATTTTTTTACTGCTCTGTGGCTCAGGTTCTTTTTTTTTTTGGATGTACTTTCTTTCTTTTTTTTTTTTTTGGATGTACTTTTTATTTTTTTTTTATTAAATCATAAACACATAGATCATGTATACATTGATGCATTCATGGGGTACAATGTGCTGATTTCATATAGAATTAGGAATGCTTACATCACACTGGTTAATATATACCTCATCTCGTTTACTTAATTATTGTGTTAAGGCATTTATACTCTATACTAATCGTTCTGACATGTACCCTTGCATTATGCACCATAGGTGTGATTCCCCCATCCCCCCTTTCTCCCTCCTTCATCTTGGGCCATAGTTGTGATCTATTCTTCATATGAAAGTGTGAGTGATTGTAAATTGGTTTCATAATAGTACTGAGAATATTGGATACTTTTTCTTCCATTATTGAGATACTTTGCTAAGTAGGATATGTTTCAGCTCCATCTATGTAAACATAAAAGAGGTAAAGTCTCCATCTTTTATTAAGGCTGCATAATATTCCATGGTATACATATACCATAATCTATTAATCCAATCATGGGTCAATGGGCACTTGGGCTTCTTCCACGACATGGCTATTATGAATTGAACTGAAATGAACAATCTGGTGAAAATATCTTTGTTATAAAGTGATTTTTGGTCTTTTGGATATATACCTAGTAGAGGAATTGCAGGATCAAATGGCAGGTCTACTTTTATATCCCTGAATATTGTCCATACTTGTTTCCAAAAAAGACATATTAGCTTGCACTCCCACCAGCAGTGCAAAAGTGTTCCCTTTTCTCCACAAACATGCCAACATCTGTAGTTTTGGGATTTTGTTATGTGAGCCTCTTTTACAGGAGTTAGATGATATCTCAAAGTGGTTTTGATTTGCATTTCTCTGATGATTAAAGATGATGAGCATTTTTTCACGTGTCTATAGGCCATATGTCTATCTTCTTCAGAGAAGCTTCTGTTCGAGTTCCTTGCCCACAAAGAAATGGGATTACTTGTTCTTTTCTTCTTAATAAGTTTGAGTTCTCTGTGGATTCTGGTTATCAAACCTTTGTCAGAAGCATAACCTGCAAATATCCTCTCCCATTCTGAGGGCTGTCTTCTTGCTTTACTTACTGTGTTCTTGGCTGTACAGAAGCTATTATTTTAATAAGATCCCAGTATTAAATTTTTGGTGCTGCTTCAATTGCCTTGGGGGTCCTCCTCATAAAGTATTCTCCCAGGCCAATTTCTTCAAGTGTTTCCCCTGAACTCTCTCCAAGTATCTTTATAGTTTCATGTCTTAAGTTTATGTATTTTATCCAGTGAGAGTCAATTTTTGTTAATGGTGAAAGGTGTGGGTCCAGTTTCAGTCTTCTACAAGTCACCAGCCAGTTTACCCAGCACCATTTGTTAAATAGGGAATCTTTCCCCCATTTTATGTTTTTGATGGGTTTATCAAAGATTAAATGATGGTAAGTGTTTGGGTTCATCTCTTGGTTCTCCATTCTGTTCCATACATCTACCTCTCTATTTTTGTGCCAGTACGTGCTGTTTTGATCAGTATAGATTTGTAGTATAGTCTGAAGTCTGGTAGCATGATTCCTCCTGATTTGTTTTTGTTTCTGAGTAATGTCTTGGCTATTTGAGGTTTTTTCTGTTTCCATATAAAATGAAGTATTATTTTTTCCAAATCTTTAAAGTTTGACAGTGGTGCTTTTGCAGGGATTGCATTAAATTTGTATATTGCTTTGGGTAATATAGACATTTTAACAATGTTGATTCTTCCCAGCCATGAGCATGTCGTATTTTTCCATTTGTTAACTTCTTCACCTCTTTCTTTTCTCAGAGTTTCATAGCGCTCTTTATAGAGCTCTTTGATGTCCTTTGTTAGGTAAATTCCCAGATATTTTATCTTCTTTGAGACTACTGTAAAAGGAATAGAGTCCTTGACTGTTTTTCAGCTTGACTATTGTTGGTATATATAAAAGCTACTGATTTGAGAGCATTAATTTTGTATCCTGTGATGATACTGTATTCCTTGATCACTTCTAAGATTTTGGTAGCTGAGTCCCTGAGTCACAGATGATATGATATAAAATGATATCATATGATAAAATCATATCATCTGTGAAGAGTGAAAGTTTGATCTCCTCTGACCCTATTTGGATACCTTGATTGCCTTCTTTTGCCTGATTGTGATGGCTAAGACTTCCATTACAATTTTGAAAAGCAGTGGAAACAATGGGTGACCTTGCCTGGTACCTGATCTGAGTGGAAATGTTTTCAATTTTACTCCATTCAATATGATATTTGCTGTGGATTTGCTGTAGATGGCCTCTATCAGTTTAAGAAATGTCCCTTCTATACCCATTTTCTTAAGCGTTCTGATCAAGAAAGGATGCTAGATATTGTCAAAAGCTTTTCTGCATCTATTGAGAGAATCATAAAGTTTTTCTTTTTAATTAGGTTTATGTGATGTATTATATTTATGGGTTTACTTATATTGAACCAACCTTGAGACTCTGGGATAAAACCCACTTGGTCATGGTGTATAATTTGTTTGATGTGTTGCTGGATTCTGTTTGCTAGGATCTTACTGAATATTTTTGCATCTGTATTGATTAAAGATATTGGTGTATAATTTTCTTTTCTGGTTGGGTCTTTTCCTGGTTTGGGGATCAGGGTGATATTTGCTTCATAGAATGTGGTGGGAAGTATTCCTTCTTTTTCTATATTTTGGAAAAGGTTAAGTAATATAGGTAGTAGTTCCTCTTTAAAGTTTTGATAGAATTCTGATGTGAACCCATCTAGTCCCAGACTCTTCTTTTTGGGGAGATTTCGTATAGTTGATGCAATTTCAGTACTTGATATAGGTCTGTTCAATGTTTCCAATTCTTTCTTGCTAAGTCTAGGAAGGTGGCATGCTTCCAAGTATTGGTCAATTTCTTTCAGATTTTCATATTTCTGAGAATAGAGTTTTTTTAGTGTTCATTAAGGATTTTTTAAATTTCTGTGGTGTCTGTTGTTATTTCACCTTTGTCATTTCTGATTGATGATATTAGGAATTTTAATTTTCTGTTTCTGGCTTGATTAGCCAAAGGTTATCAATTTTGGTAAACTTTTCAAAAAACCAACTTTTGGATTCATTGATCTTTTGAATAATTCTTTTGTTTTTTATTTCATTTAATTCTGCTCTAATTTTAGTTATTTCTTTTCTTTTGCTGGGTTTGGGGTTGGAATGTTCTTCCTTTTCCAGTTGCTTGAGATGTCCCATTAAGTTATTGACTTCCTCTCTTTCCGTTCCCTTGAGGAAGGCTTGCAACACTATAGATTTCCCTCTTAGGACTGCCTTTGCAGTATCCCACAGGTTCTGATAATTTATGTCTTCATTATCATTTTCTTCCAAAAATTTGTTAATTTCTTTCTTAATCTCATCTATGACCCAGCTATCATTCAGCATAAGGTTATTTAGTTTCCATGTCTTTGTATGAGTATGCAGATTCCTGTTATTGGTGAGTTCAACTTTTAATCTCTGATGGTCCGAGAAAATACAAGGAATAATTTCTATTCTTTTAAATTTGCTGACGTTAGACTTGTGACCTAAGATGTGATCAATTTTGGAGGATGTTCCATGAGAAGAATGTGTATTCAGTTTTATTAGGACAAAACATTCTGTAGATGTCTGTTAAATTCAATTATTGTACGGTGAAATTTAAGTCCAAAATTTCTTTGCTTAGTTTCTTATTGGAGGATCTATCCAACACTGTCAAAGGGGTGTTAAAGTCTCCAATATTATGGTGCTGGAAGATATCAAATTGTTCATGTCTGTTAGGGTCTCCCTTATAAATTGAGGAGCATTCTGGTTGGGTGCATAAATGTTAATAATTGAAATCTCATTATGTTGAGTGTTTCCCTTAACAAATATGAAGTGACCATCCTTGCCTTTCCTTACTTTTGTTGGTTTCAAACAAAACCTAATGTATCTGCAAATCAAACTGCAATCCCTACTTTTTTTCTGATTTCCGTTTCCTAGATTATAGATGTCCATCCCTTCACCCTAAGTCTATTTTTATCCTTTGAGATAAGATGAGATTCTTGTATGCAGAAGATATATGGCCTGAGTGTTTGTATCCACTGTGCCTCTTTAGAGGACAATGTAAGCCATTCACATTAATTGACAGTATTGATAAGCCTGGTAGTATTTTGGTGTCATGTTTTTCAAATGTCCAGTGGACATTTTTAATACTTTTACCACTGTGGAAGTTGGGTTTTGATCAAAAATTTCTGAATGACTTTACTTTGGTGGTAGAGCATTGTGCTGTTAATTATTGAGGATGAATCTGAGAATATCCTGGGGAGCTGGTTTAGTTATGGCAAATTTCTTCAACTTGTGTATGTCATTAAAGTATTTGACTTCTCCATCATAAATGAAACTCAGTTTAGCTGGATACAGGATCCTGGGTTAAAAGTTGTTTTGTTTTAGGAGATTGAAAGTTGATGACCATATTCTGGCTTGAAAAGTTTCAGCAGAGGGATCTGCAGTCATTCTAATATTCCTCCCCTTGTAGGTTATGATTTTTCTTACGTCTGGTTGATTGTATGACTTCCTCCTTCATATTAACTTTGGTGAAGTTAATTACAATGTGTCTAGGATATGCTTTATTTGGATTGAGTTGGGCTGGGGTTCTGAAACTGTCTGCTATCTGAATTTCAGTATCTCTTGCCATGCTTGGGAAATTCTCGATTATCTCTTGAAGTAGAGCATCTGTGCCTTTGGAACATCCTCTTCTTCAGGGATTCCTATAAGGTGAATGTTTGCTCTTTTGGAGTGGTCCCACAACTCTCTCAAGGAATGATCCATTTTTGCTATCCATTTCTCTTCCTCTTTGAGCATTTAGGACCATTCAAAATCTTTGTCTTCAGTGTCAGATATCCTTTCTTTTGCCTGCTCCATTCTGTTACTGAGGGTTTCTACTGTATTTCTCAGATCTTTGAAGGCTGCTACTTCTTTCCTCAATGTGTCAAAGTTTTTGGTGATTTTGTCTGAATTCATTGAATTCTGGAGACTTTTGAATTACTCCTTGAATTTCTAATTCCAACTTCACTTCCATTCTGTTAATCTTCTTTGTGATGCAAATTCTGAATTTGACTTCTGACATCTCAGCCATTTATTTATGAATGGGATCTACTGTTGTGTCTCCTTTGTTGTTCCTTGGGGGAGTTGATCTACTCTGATTATTCATGTTGCCAGTTTTTCCACTGATTTCACCCTATGATTGTTTTTCACCATTTTCTTAGAGAAGTTGGTAAGCCAAAATTGAATTGAGAGTTCTTGGAGTTATAAATAACGAGCCCTTTACCAAAGAACTGAAACTGGTGATCATGGCTTTTCCCCTACAGCTTTACAAAGATCCCATTCAGTACTATTGCCTGAGACTCTGAGGACCTAGTTGTAGTGATGGGGCTAGATGGCATTATCCTGTATTCATCTACTCTCTGTCCAATCCTATTGAATCAGTGCCTTTGGGCTGAAATCACACCTGTGGAGAGATACAAGCAACTAAGACACCCCACCCACCAAGGGCAACAACTGGAAAAGGAGAATCTCGCCCTCCCACAACAACACAAATAGGGTACAACCTTGGAGGGTCCCTGGGTGATTGGCTCAGGTCAAGAGTTCCAAACCAATTGTACCAGTCAGCCCAAATGGAGATAAAGTGAGAGAGTTAAAAAGGTCTCCAGCAACTAGAGAGTGGGGGTCCATTGGCAGCTCAAATGTAACTTGCTCCAGTGTTCCATGGAGTCAGAAAGGCTCACCCAGCAAAATAGTCCAGGGGAGCTGGTACATCCTTCCCCACCTTGCACCTCTGTCACACCCAGGCATTGGTAGCCCCACAGGTTTGCGGCCCAGTTTCTTCCAATGAGCAAATGTGCCAGTGATTTGGGGTTGCCAGACTCAGAGGGAAGCCAATACCTCCTTGGCCAAGCCACAACACTCTGCCAACAGCTGGCTGGGGGAGCTGAAGCCTGACTACCTCAGGTGCTCAATGGTAACTGGGTAGTGTTCCGCCTGAGCTTGTTCCAAACCAGAGGCTAACATAGCAGCAAATGGTTTTCTCCCTCAGAGATTATGCCTTTGCCTCAGCCACTCTGCTCCTCTGGTATCCCTGCAATGTGAGGTCTGGCTCCCTCTGGCAGTCCACAGAATTGGGGAGGTGTCTCTCCAAAATTTAACCCCAGTGGGATAACTCTATTAACAATGATGCTGCATGGGAGGTGTCTCCACGCAGGTTCCCGAGCCTCCACCCAACATGTGGAGACCCAAGTCTCTGCCCACTGCTGAACTGGACTTTCTCAGAGCCAGGCCAGGTATCTTCCCCCCTGTGCCATTCTGCACTGCTACTGGATTCACTGTTACAGTGAAGCTGCATGGCCACAGTTCATGCAATGCCCAGCCCTAACAAAGAACCACACACATCTAGTCTGTGCAGGGGTTGGGCTTCTACACTGACAGGCAAGGGGGGAAGGGTGGACTGGGAGTTCATAGTAGCAGGGAAAATATTTGTTCAACTTTCATGCCAGACAAGAGAATGCACAGGCTCACAGCAGGGACTCTCTGGAGAAGGAGTCCCAGGCTCCAATATCTCTCTTCTGTGGGGCGAGATAAGAGGTCCTCAGTTCACTGCTCACTTGTAGAGATCCCATAGCAAGCAACTCTCTTGGGGGAGGGGATGGACACTCGTCCTCATTGGGATAGATTCTGTACCTGAAATTTGCTTCCTTGGAGTCACAGTTTGCCTCAGCAGAGATGATGTGCAGTTATTAATCTCCTCTCTTAGCTCAGCTCCCACCATTCAGCTTTGTTGGGTTCTGTCTGGCCATTATCTCTCCCTCTGGATGGGAGCTTCTGTTGAAAGCTGGCTCCAGTTGGTCATCTTCCCCCTCCCCCCTTTCTCTTGTTGAATGTAAAAATTGGAGTTAGGGAAAATAGCCAACACAAGGATTTAGCAAAACACAAGACATATTCAAACAAAATGAACAAACAAACAAACAAAAAAACCCGATTCCCAAAAAGACACACAAACAAACAAACAAACAAACAAACAAACACAAACCCTACAACAAACAAAAACTCAAATAGCCAGATGTAAGTACTCTCAACAACCATAAGATGAAGGGAAGAAGAGAGAAAAAAAATTAAAAAAAAATTAACAATAAATCCTACAAGAAAGAAAAAAGGAAAAAAATGCAAAAAAGCAAAAAAAAGCAGCAACAGAAAATTATTTATATATATATATATGAAAACAAATGTCTATATATCTGCTGTAGGGATCAACTTTAGTAGAAATATATGTTGCAATATACTTTCTGCACACCAGGTGGCTCCATGAGTGATTTGTAGGCTTATACTTGCTTCCTAGTTTAGATCATTTTTGGTGGTTGCCTGATTACCTGCTTGGTGCTTAGACCCTGCTGAACTGTTGATTCCACAGATCTCAAAAAATCTTAGGCAGGTTTCACAAATTCTCCCTGCAACAGTTCCCATGAAGTGCAGCATATCCTGGATCTGTTCTGAGTGTAGGATGATTGTCTGTAGGTGCAACTCAAGTCACCATGCCCAGCCTGTGCAGAAAGATACCTGTAGCAACCACCGTCTCACAAATTTTAAAACAATGGCCTCCTCCTATCCGGGATCTTTCCCTGTATGAATGTCTCTCCTACCGCCTAACCATGATGGTGCTCCAGATGGCACCTCACTCTGGCCACCAAATTCTGCTCAGGAATCCACACTTCACCACTCTTTCCATATAACACCTAGTTTCCCCATGAACTGAGAATTGTAATCCTCTGTGGGGGTGCAGAAACTTGCTTGGCCATCTCCGCAGCTCTGGATTACACTCCAAGTCCAGTAATCCACCACCTCCCTGCACAGCCTGAACTGCCACTCCATACCAATATTCCACTCCAGGAATGATCTATCCCACTCACTCTCACCTGTTGCTCAGGCCTTTACAGATAATTATGTTTAGATTAGGTCAGAAAGGCAGAGGCCTTATGATGGTATTAACCTTCTTACAAGAAGATGACGAGACTACAGCTGCCTCTCTCTGACATGTGAGGACACAAGCAAGTAGAGGCCATCTAGAAACCAGGAAGAGAGCCAGCGCTAAGATCCTGACCATGCTGGCACTAGGATCTCAGACTTCTAGCCTCTATAGTATGAGAAATAAGTGTTTATTGATTAAGCCATCCAGTCTCTGACATTTGTCACAGTAGCCCAAGGTTACAGAGACAACAAACATTCACAGCAGCATTATCCACAGTAGCTGAAAGGTGGAAGCAACCCAATGTCCATCCATAGGTGAATGAATCAATAAAAACTGTTGTATACATACTGAGCCTTAAAAAGTAAGGAAATTCTGACATAAACTATAACAGAGATGAACTCTGAAGATACAATATTAAGTGAAATAAGACAGTCATGAAAAGACAAATAATGTACTATTTAAGTTCTGGAGATTAGCTGCACAACAACATAAACATACTTAACATGAATGAACTCTACACTTAACAATTATTAATATGGGGGTGGCGGAGCAAGATGGCAGACCAGAAGGATCATTCAGCTGAGCTTTCCCAGTATGACTGGGGAAAAGGGAGAACCAAGCCATAGCTGTCAGGGAGACCTTACCCAGAGTCATAGCTCAGGGAACACAGTGAGGAAGTGGTGAGCTGGATACAGTGTATGATCCATAGTGGTGGAAATATGATAAATTAGGCAAGTGGATGTAGCCCACTGTGATTGGCTGGCCCCCATGTAGCTCTGGGACAGAAGGAAGCCTTTCTGGAATTTTCAGTTGTAGGCAGAAGCTGTGCATTGAGTGGAAAGGTTGGAAGAGTGGGTGGACTCATAAAGTATACAGCAGTGGTTCTCAACCTTCCAAATGCCACGGCCTAGTACAGTTCCTGTGTGTCACAACCCACAGTTTGAGAACCAGTAGTATACAGCAACTGGATTTGAATACCGATTGGAGTGAATTTGCCATCAGTGTGGTGGCTGGTGAGACAGCCATACCAAGAAAATCTTGGCAGCCAGGGGGCTGCCATTGTGGGAAGGTCATGAGAAGGTCTTACCAAGGGGCCTAAAACACAGCCATCTTAATTCTGCCTGCTATGATCAGAACTCCACTTTTAGGACAGGCTGAGGGATTCCCACACCCCATGGGAAGTGATGTCAGGGGGCACTGTGAGAACTTCTCCTGAAAGATTCTGAAGAGCTTTAAGATCCCAACCCGGTGGGGTCTGAAAGCTGAAGAAACAATCAGGCAGTCGTGGAAGGCAACTAAGTTAGGAATAAGGACCATAGAGAATGTTGGCTGGGTTCTCTGTCTCCTAAAATAACCATAGCTCCAGCTGGTTACCTGGTGACATATTGCAACATATTTTCATCAAGAGCAAGGACTCCTATGTTTTTGGCCACAAGGAAGAGCCTGGTTTTGCTCAGTCTGAGTCTACTTCAAGACCTAAGTTCTGAGACAAGGTCATTTGAAGTAAAGGAGAAAGTGAGAAGGCAAAAGGAGGACAAGGAGGTGAAAAAGAAGAAAGAACACATGAGGAGGAACCAACAGAAAAATTCAGTCAACATGAAAAACCAAAACAGAGCAACTTCCCCAAGGGACCATGAAGCAGTTAATGAAGAAGATTCAACCTATACAGAAGTAATGGATTTCACAGAAATTTAAAATATGGATGATAAAGACAATAAAAGGAATAGATGATAAA
Organism: Perodicticus potto; assembly: GCA_963574655.1. Classification (NCBI taxonomy): domain Eukaryota; kingdom Metazoa; phylum Chordata; class Mammalia; order Primates; family Lorisidae; genus Perodicticus; species Perodicticus potto. Next base: position 14,979 of record CAUYRH010049117.1, on the reverse strand, counting down.
ATGGAAAGGTAGAACCAGAAGTTGGATTAGAGATATGTAGAATATAGAAAGGATATGGCAGAGGTTAAGGAAGTGAAGGAGACAATCAGGGAATGTAAAGATGTGGTAGAAAGTATCAATAATAGGTTAGACCATGGAGAAGAAAGAACTTCAGAGCTAAAGGACAAAAGTTTTGAGTTAACCCAGGTAACTCAAAAGAGCCTTAAATAGGCAGAAAAGAAGAGAGAGAAAGAAGAACAGGTGCTTAGAGAACTACGAGAGTCCATGAATTGTTCAAATATAGGAATAATAGGGTTTCCTGAAAGGGAAGAAGATTGTTCCAAAGGAATGGAAGCCCTATGGGAGACTATCATAAATGAAAACTTCCCAAGGTTTTCTAAAGACCCCAACACCCTCCTTCTAGATGGATACAGAACCCTGGACATATCCACTCAAACACAGCTTCTCCAAAACACATTATAATGAACCTTTCCAAAGTCAAGATGAAAGAAAAAATTCTGCAAGCAGCCAGGAGTAAATGCCAACTGACATACAGAGGCAGGGCCATTAGGATGATGGCAGACTTTTCAACTGAAACTGTCCAAGCCTGAAGAGCATAGTCACCCACCTTCAACATTCTTAAACAAAACAATTTTCAGCCTAGAATTTGTATCCTGCTAAACTAAGCTTCAAAATTCAAGGAGAAATCAAATCTTTTGTGGATATACAAGCACTGAGGAAATTTGCAACAAGACCAGCTCTACAGGAAATACTTAGACTTATTCTCAACACTGACATCACAGTGGACCACTAGCAAAGTAAACACCCAGAAGCTAAAAGTCAAAGCTTAGCTTCCACACTGGCACAAAGGATAAAACTACACAACAGACATTCACAAAATAAGATGAATAGAACTCCACCACACTTATCAATTCTCTCAATAAACGTCAATGGACGGAATTCACCACAATGGATGACCATGTTTTTCACAGGCTGTCTAAAAACACAAGCCATCCCTATGATGTCTCCAGGAGACACACCTAACCTTGAAGGACAAATCAAGACTCAGAGTTAAGGGATGGAAAACAGTATTTCAAGCTAATGGAAATGAGAAGAAAGGAGGAGTTGCAATCTTATTTTCAGATACAAACATATTTAAAGAAAATAAGTTAAGAAAGACAAAGATGGACACTTTATACTGGTCAAGGAACAATACAACAAGAAGGCATTTCTTTTTTTTTTTTTTTTTGAAACAGTCTCACCATGTTGCCCTCGGTAGAGTGCCATAGTGTCACAGCTCATAGCAACCTCAAACTCTTGGTCTTAAGTGATACTCTTGTCTCAGCCTCCCAAGTAGCTGGGACTACAGGCACCCGCCACAAAGTCCAGCTATTTTTTTGTTGTAGTTGTCATTGTTGTTTAGCAGTCCTGGACTGAGTTCAGACCCATCAGTCCTGGTGTATGCGGCTGGTGCCCTAGCCGCTGAGCTACAGGCACTGAGCCAACAAGAAGAAGACATTTCAATTTTCAATATTTATGCACCCAACTTAAATGCTATCAGATTTATGAAACAGACCTCAAGGGGTCTGAGCAATATGATATCCCATAACACCAGAATAGCTGTGGACTTGAACATGCCTCTGACAGAACTGTATGGATCCTCTAAAGTGAAACTAAACAAAGATACAAAGGACTTAAATGTAACCCTAGAACAAATGCAATTAAAGGACATACACAGAACACACTATCCCAAAGCTAAAGAATATACATTTTTCTTGTCAGCCCATGGTATGTATTCAAAAATTGACCACATCCTAGGATACAAATTAAACCTCAGTAAAATTAAATAAAATAGAAATTATACCTTGTATATTCTCATACCACAATGCAATGAAGGTGGAACTCGACTCCAGCTGAAAGGTTCATCCCCACACAAAGACTTGAAAATTAAAACACTTTATGCTGAATGATAGTTGGGTTTAGGAAGAGATAAAAGAAGAAATTGTTAAATTCCCCAAACATAAAAACAATAAAGACACAAGTTACCATAACCTGTGGGACACAGCAGAAGCAATCTTAAGGAAATTTATCATATTAGATACCTATATTCAAAAAACAGAAAGAAAGCACATAAACAAACTCACAAACCATCTTAATGAAACTGGAAAAAGAAGAACAATCTAATCCCCAAAACAGCAGAAGAAAAGAAAGAACCTAATCCCCAAAATAGCAGAAGAAAAGAAAGAAAATTAAATCAGAAATTAATGAAAATGAAAACAAAAGCATCATTCAGAAAATTAATGAAATAAAAAGTTGACTTTTGAAAAATAAATAAAATAGATAAACCTTTGGCCAGATTAACTGGAAACAGAAAAGTAAAATCTCTAATAACCTCAATCATAAATGATAAAAGTGAAATAACAACAGATGTCACAGAGATACGAGAGATCATCTCTGAATACTAGAAGAAAATCTATGCCCAGAAATTTGACAATGTGGAGGAAGTGGATCAATACTTGGAATCACCCTCTCCCTAGACTTAACCAGGAAGAAAAGATTTTCTGAATGGATCAATTTCAAGCACTGAGATCAAACAAAAAAATCTCCCAACAAAAATATCCCTGGTCCAGATGGCTTCACACCTGAATTCTATCAAACCTTCAAAGAAAAGCTTATACCATACTGCAGAAACTATTCTAAAACATTAAGAAGGAAGGAATCTTCCCAAATACGTTCTATGAAGCAAACATCACCCTGATACCAAAACCCAGAAAAGACACAACTGAAAATAGAACTTCAGACCAATTTCACTAATTAACATAGATGCAAATGTTCTCAATAAAATTCTAGCCAATAGATTACAGCTACACATTAAAAAAAATCATTTGTCATGATCAAGTAGATTTCACCCCAGGGATATAAGGCTGTTTTAACATACGTTAAGTCTATAAATATAATTCAACATATCAACAGAAGCAAAAACAAGACCATACGATCCTCTCAATAGATGCAGAAAAAGCATTCAATAAAATTCCTTTTCTAATTAGAACACTGAAGAATATAGGCATAGGTGGCACATTTCTTAATCTGATTGAAGCCATCTATGACAAACCCACAGCTAATATTTTACTGAATGGAGTAAAACTGAAAGTTTTTCCACTTAGAAATGGAACTAGAATAGGTCATCCTCTATCACCACTGCTATTTAACATAATGATGAACGTTCTAGTCAATTCAATCAGGTAAGAGAAGGAAATAAAGGGCATCCAAATGGGGGCAGAGGAAGTCAAACTCTCCCTCTTTGCCTATGATATGCTCTTATACTTAAAGATTCCCCAAAACTCAACCTCAAGATTCCTAGAAGTTATTTTAAAAAAATACAGCAATGTCTCAGAATATAATATAAAATAAATGTCCAAAAATCAGTAGCCCTTGTATGCCAATAAGAGCCAAGATGAGAAGCTAATCAAAGACATACTTCCCTCACAGTAGCTTAAAAAAAAAAAAAAGAAAGAAAGAAAAGAAAAGAAAGAAAGAAAGAAAGGAAAAGAAAATTACCTAGGTATATACATATCAAAAAGGTGAAGGACCTCTAAAAAGAAAATTATGAAATCCTAAGAAAAGAAATAGCAGAAGATATTAACAAATGGAAGAACATACCATGCTCATGGCTTGGAAGAACCTACATTGTTAAAATGTCTATATTTCCCAAAGCAATCTACAGATTCAATGCAATCCCTATTAAAATACCAGCATCATACTTTTAAGATTTGGAAAAAATAAGTCTTTGTTTTGTATGGATGCAGAAAAATCCCTGTATAGCCAAGGTAATTCCAAGACATAAAAGCAAAGCTGGGGATAACATCCCACCAGATTTTTCACTATACTACAAGGCTATAGTAATCAAAACAGCATGGTAATGGCACAAAAATAGAGACAATGACATTTGAGACCAAATTTGAGAAAATCATGAGATGAAATTAACCTCTTACAGTCACAAATGGTGCCGGGAGAACTGGATAACCACATGTAAAGGACCTACATCTTTCTCCACTCACTAAAATTGACTCAAGATGTATAAAAGATCTAAATCTAAGGCATAAAACAAAAATCCTTGAAGAAAGTGTGGGTAAAACACTTGAAAGTATTTGCCTGGGGAAAGACTTTATGAAGAAGACTACAGTGGCAATGGCAAAAACAACAAAAATAAACAAATGAGGGTGGTGCTTGTGACTCAGCTAGTAGGGTGCCGGCCCCATATACCAAGGGTGGTGGGTTCAAACCTGGCCCCGGCTGAATTGCAAAACAAAACAAAACAAAACAAAAATAGCCAGGCATTGTGGCGGGCGCCTGTAGTCCCAGCTACTGGGGAGGCTGGGGGAAGAGAATTGCCTAAGCCCAGGAGTTGGAAGTTGCTATGAGCTGTGTGACTTCACAGCACCCTACCAAGGCTGATGAGGTGAGACTCTGTCTTTACGAAAAATAAAAATAAAAATAAATAAATAAACAAATGGAACTTAATTAAACTTAAAAGCTTCTGTACAGCTAAGGAAACAACAACAAAAGCAAATAGACTACCATCAGAATGGAAAAAAAACATTTGCATATTATGAATTGAACAAAAGCTAGAGTACAAATGTATTCTACAGAGTACTCAAATTAAGAAATTAAGCAACACAAAGAGCCAACAACCCCTTATGTCAATGGGCATGTGAGATGACTAGAACCTTCTCAAAAGCAGACAGACAAACAACTAACAAACATATGAAAAAATGCTCATTGTCCCTAATCATTAGAGAAATTCAAATCAAAACCACCCTGAGATATCACCTAACCCCAATGGGAATAGCCCACATTACAAAATCTGACAGGTGCAGATGCTGGCATGGATGTGGAGAGAAGAGAACACTTTTACACTGCTGGTGGGAATGCAAACTAATACAACCTCTTTCGAAGGAAGTATGGAGAATCCTCAAAGAACTCAAACTAGACCTCTCATTTGATCCTGCAGCAAATAAAACATTTTATCATAAGGACATTTGCACTAGACTGTTTATTGCAGCTCAATTTACAATTGCCAAATTGTGGAAACAACCTAAATGCCCACCAATCCAGAAATGGTTTAACAAGCTTTGGTATATGTATACCATGGAATACTATTCAGCCACTAACAAAGATGGTGACTTGACATATTTTGTATTAACCTGGATGGAGTTAAAACACATTATCCTTAGCAAAGTATCACAAGAATGGGGAAGCAAGAATCCAATGTACTCATGAGGACAATTAATGCTAGTCCATGGTGGGGGATGAGGAATGGGGAAGCAGAGAGAGGGGAGGAGGGAAAGGGCTGGGGGAGCCACAATGTATTGCACACCTCTTGCAGGCAGGCTACAATTATAAGAGGGACTTTACCTGACAAATGCAAGCAGTGTAACCTGGTTCTTTGTACCCTCAATGATTCTCCAAATTAAAAAATAAAAATGTTAATCATAAGACACAACAGTTATGTGAGATGACAAACTACCCATTTTTCATGTTGGTATGTTCATACTTGTAGAAACCTTTGCTTTTATCTGGTTCGTACACTGACATTTCACATAAGTTTTATTGAAAAAAAGGATTCTATTATAAAAAACAGTTTTGAAATTGTTTTCCTAGCCACAGTCTGCCAATATACAACAGGCCTTCATAGGAGCCACTGAAGACACTGCTGATCAACTGGGACATTCATTCCTATTCAACTTGAACGTGGCATCTGGTCACAACATGCCACCCAGTCACTACCAGTTACTGGTGTTGGTATTTGGAATGAAACTTATTTGGTATCTCAGAACTAGAACATCAAAGAGCTGTGTACTTGAATCAGATTGCTTGGTGCCTCATAATTCTATCAGGCAACAATTTTGTTCAAACACTTTATATTAAGGACCATTTTTTTAAAGCAATGGCATAAAAGTTGATATTTAATTTATTCTGAGGGTACTTTTAGGATATTCTCCAGATCAGTACAGTACTGATCTGGAGAATATCCTTAGGGGAAATCTCTTAGCGGTCAGTCAGTCTCAGTATTGTGGAAAGCTATGAGTCTCTTTGTTAAATTTAGTCTTTGATTTAGGACAGTATGAGTCTTGTAGGTGATTGTAACTGTTTTGCTTTGTCTACAAGGAAGCTCAAAAACAAACTGGTAAACTCATGTTATGTACTTTGGGGGACTAGCAATACCTCTTTATTTTTTGTCTGGGGGACGGTTTGAACCCACCACCTCTGGTATATGGGGTTGGTGCCCTACTCCTTGAGCCACAGGCACTACCCCAATACCTCTTTTTTATCTTATTTTCCCTATCCTCCTTTTCTCTTTATCCATTTTTCTTTATCTATTTTATCTGAAAGTATGGTATTTATCTTTTTAGGGTGCTGTAAATCTTTCTTGAATTATTAAGTGCTTAACTACATGAATAAACAGAAAAGTGGAAAGTAAGAGAATTGAGGGGGAGGGGCAACTTGGCCGACTGGAGGCAGCTTCCGAAAGAGGCTCCTGTCCAAAAGGAAAGATAACCTCCAGAAACTTCCCAATTGAGCTGAAAACTGGGAGCCCAGTGGAGAGAGAGAACTGATAACAGCAGGTCACCTCTGCTGACGCAAGCTGCAACTCCAAAAAACCAAGCTTCAGGCAAAAAAACTGAACTACAGTTTTCCACCATTCTGAACTTCCAGGACACCCTTCCTCCCTTACCTGATGCACCAGAAGCCTGACCTCTGCTGCAACTGAGGAAGGAATACTTGAGCAGCAACCACCCTCCCTGTCTGCCAGACCAGGCGGCCAGCCAAGTAAGACTCTAGGGCCCCACCCAGCCCCTGCCAACCCCCAGGCCAGGAACTCCGCCTGAACCGCTGAGCCCACCACCCACCAGCCAGGGATTCTGCAGGGACCCCTGAGTGACTCCAATCTGTGCCCCATGGGCCTCGGCCGGCTGCCAGGAGTGGCCAGGAACTTGGGGGGACTTCCGCACGGCCTCCCATTGGTGCCCCACCAGGCCTTGGCCCACTGCCAGCAGTGGCCAGGAACTCCGCTGGGACTCCCAACGGGCCCTGATTGGCACTCACCTTGGCCCACAGCCAGCAGCAGCCAGGAACTCTGCTGGGTCTCCCCCATGGTCCCGATTGGCATTCACCTTGGCCTGCCACCAGGAGCGGCCAGGAACTCCACAGGGACTCCTGCACAGCCCCAATTGGTGCTCTGCAGGGCCTTGGCCTGCCACCAGCAATGCCAGGAACTCGGCAGGGACTCCAGTGGGGCTCTGATAGGTGCTCCCCTGGGCTCCGCCAACAGCGGCCAGGAACTCCGCCAGGCCTTGACCTGCCGTCAGCAGCACCCAGGAACTCTGCCGGGACTCCCCCAGGCCCTGATTGGTGCTTGCCTTGGCCCACCACCAGCAGCAGCCAGGAACTCCGTGCAGCCCCGATTGGAGCTCGCTGGCCACCAGCAGCAGTCAGGAACTCTGCCGGGATTCCTGTGCAGCCCTGATTGGCACTCGCCTTGACCCACAACCAGCAGCAGCCAGGGACTCCATCTGCCTGCCTGGGCCAGGAACTCTGAGAGCCAAACAACCCACGTCTTCCCCTACCTTCTCTGCCTCCACACTGGCCCTGCCCGTCTGGCCAGGGACTCAGGAGGGGTGCGACCTGTGCCCTCCCTCTGAAGCCCTCCTCCCAGCCAGAGATTGCTGGAGGCATGGACTCCCTTTGCAAAGGCTACTGGGTGCACCATCCAAAGCCCTGCTGCTTGATCTGGGCGTGTCACACTCCGGAGCTGCTTGAACAGCCAGAAATCTCTGGCTGGGACAGTCCCAGAGGAGCTACACAGGGTCACTCCCTACACAGGTCCAGCAACAACAGAGTGATCCTGCCGGGGTCTGATCTGGGAGAGATACTTCTCCAAGTCTGAGGACGGTCATAGGCAACAGTGAAAAATAATCATGAGGTGGAATCAATAGAAAAACTCTGGCAATATGAATAATCAGAGTAGATCAACTCCCCCAAGGAATGACAAGGTAGATACACCACAAGATCCCTGGCATAAGCAAATGGCTGAGATGTCAGAAATCGAATCCAGAGTCTGGATAGCAAATAAAACCAGCGAAATGGAGGAAAAGATGGAACTAGAATTTCAAGCAGTAATCCAAAAAATGACCCAAAAGATGTCTCAAGAGTTCAACGAATTCAAAGACAAAATGACCAAAGATTTTGACACATTGACATAAGAAGTTGCAGCACTCAAAGATCTGAGAAATACAGTAGAATCCCTCAGCAACAGAATGGAGCAAGCAGAATAAAGGATTTCTGACATGGAAGACAAAGCTTTCAAATGCTCCTGAACTTCTAAAGAAGAAGAGAAATGGAAGGCAAAAACGGATCATTCTTTCAGACAGCTCTGGGATAACTCAAAGAAAACCAATATTCGCCTTATAGGGATACCTGAAAACGATGAAGTGGCGTCATAAGGCACAGAGTCTCTTCTTTATGAGATTATGAAAGAGAACTTTCCAGACATGCCAAGAGATTCTGAAATTCAGATAGCAGACAGTTTCAGAACCCCAGCAAGACTTAACCTGAATAAGACATTCCCCAGGAACATCGTAATTAACTTCTCTAAAGTTAATATGAACGAGAAAATTCTGAAAGCAGCCAGATGTAAGAAATCCATTAAAGTATTTAATTTCTCCATCATAAATGAAACTTAGTTTAGCTGGATACAGGATCCTGGGTTGAAAGTTATTTTGTTTTAGAAGATTAAAAGTTGATGACCACCCTCTTCTAGCTTGAAGGGTTTCAGCAGAGAGATCTGCAGTTATTCTAATGTTCTTCCCTTTGTAGGTTATGGTTTTCTTATGTCTGGCTGCTTTCAGAATTTTCATATTTCTGAGAGTAAAGTTTCTTGTAATATTCGTGAAGGATTTTTTGAATTTCTGAGGAGTCTGTTGTTATTTTGTCTTTACCATTTCAGATTGATGAAATAGAGATTTTATTCTTTTTTTCCTGGTTAAGTTAGCCAAAGGTTTATCTATTTTATTGACATTTTCAAAAAAGCCAACTTTTTGATTTATTGATCTGTTGTATACTTCTTTTGTTTTCAATTTAATTTAATTGTTCTAATTTTGGTTATTTCTTTTCTTCTGCTCAGTTTGGGGTTGGAATGTTCTTCCTTCTCCAGTTTCTTAAGTTGTCCCATTAAGTTGCTAACTTCCTCTCTTTACGTTTTTTGAGGAAGGCTTGCAGTGCAGAGGCAGGGAGGGCTCTGGAGGGAAGGCCCCAGTCCCATGGCTTCTGGGGTCCCTGGCCAGATGGGTGGGGTAGGGCAGAGGCGGGAGGGTACGGGAGGGAAGACACAGGTTGCATAGTTCCTGGAGTCCCTGGCCAGAGGCAGGCATGCTGAGGCCCGGCAGATGCAGGGTGCAGGGCTGCAGGGTCACCTGTGGAGTTCCTGGCCGTGTTCGTTGGTGCAGAGGCCATGCCTATGCGGGTCGCAGGGCTATATGGTCACCAGTGGAGTTCCCGGCCAGGGTTGAGCCTATGGAGGCCTGGCAGGTGTGGGGTCCCAGGGCTGCACGGTCACCGGCAGAATCCCTGGTAGAAGACAGACCTGAGAGGCCTAGCTTGTGCAGAGCGTCAGGCCTTGCAGTCATTGGAGGAGTCCCTGGCAGAAAGGGGACCTGTGGAGGCCCAGCAGGCATGGGTCACGTATCTGCATGGTCTCTGGGGGATTTCCTGGCTAGGGGTGGGCCTGCAGAGGCTTGGCAGTCGCAGCGGCTTCCCGGGCAGAAGGTGGGCCTTTGGAGGCTCGGCAGGATTGGGGTACAGGTGCACACAGTCACCAGGGGATTTCCTGGCCAGAAGTGGGCCTGCAGAGACCCAGTGGGTGCCAGGTGCAGGTCCACACAGTCACTAAGGGAGTACCTGGTTGGGTCCAGGCTTGTGGAGGCCTGGGGGCGGAGTCCCTGGCAGAAGGCAGGAGTGCGGAGGCCTGGCAAGCATGGGGCACAAGGCCACACAGTCACTGGGGAAGTTCCTGGCTGGGGGTGGACCTGCAGAGGCCTGGCAGTCACCAGTGGAGTCCCAGGCAGAGGCCGGCCTGCTGAGGACCTGCAGGCTCGGGGTCCTGAGCCACACGGTTGCTGTGGGAGTTCCTGGCCAGGGACAGACCTGCAGAGGCCTGGCGGTTGCCAATGGAGTCCCTGGCCAAAGGCGAACCTTCAGAGGCCTGTCAGGCTTGGGGCGTGGGGCTGATCGGTCACTGAGGGAGTTCCTGGCTGGAGGCAGACCTTCGGAGGCCCTGCAGGTGGCAGGTGCTGGCCCGCGGTGTCACTGAGGGAGTCCTTGGCCAGAGGCAGCCCTGCGGGGTCCAGGTGGTTGAGGGTGCAGGGCCACGCAGTCACCTGCAGATTTCCTGGCTGGGGGCGGGCCTGTGGAACCTGGCGGGCTTCAGGCTCAGGGCACCGGCCACACTATTGCCTGTGGATTCCCTGGCCGGATGGAAGGAGGCTCACTGTGGCCCCCAGAGTCTTTTGCCGGTGGGGCGCTTGTTCTAGCAGGCAGGGGTGGGGCACTGCTCAAGAACCTCCTCCCTCAGGCTCAGTGGGGATTAGGCGTCTAGATCGTCAGGTAAGGGGGGAAGGGTGTACTATAAGTTCAGAATGGCGGGGAAAACTTTAGTTCAGTTTTTCTGCCTAGTAAGAGAGTGTTCAGAGTCATATCAGGGTTGCTCTGGGGAGGCAGACCCCATTTCCCACAGCACTCTTCTGTGGGGTGAGACAAGAGGTCCATAGTTCCCTGCTTCTCTGTAGAAAACCTGCAGGAGCAAATGAAGAGGAAAAAGAAAGGAAACAGAAAAGCAAAATACCCATAGCTTTCTTGGGGGAGGGGATGGACACTTTTCCTTTCAGATGAATTTTGTACCTAAAGCTTGCTTTCTTGGAGTTGCAGCTTGCCTCAGCAGAGGTGGCCTGCACTTATCACTTCTCTCTCTCATCTGGGCTCCCAGTCTTCACCTTATTTGTGCAGTTTCTGGAGGTTATTTTTCCCTTTGGACAGGAGCCTCTTTCAAAAGCTGCTTCCAGTCTGCCATCTTGCTTTGCCCTGTTTCCACATTTTAGCAATTGTAAATTGGGCTGCAATAAACAGCCTAGTACAAGTGTTTTTATAATAAAAGTTTTTTTTTTTTTATTCTGGATAAATGCCCAGTAATGGGATTACAGGGTCAAATGGGAGGTCTAGGTTGAGTTTTTTGAGGTTTCTCCATACTTCCTTCCACAAAGGTTGTATTAGTTTGCAGTCCCACCAGCAGTGTAAAAGTGTTCCCTTCTCTCCAAATCTGTGCCAGCATCTGCAGTTTTGAGATTTTTGTGATATAGGCCATTCTTGCTGGGGTTAGAAGATATCTCAAGGTGGTTTTAATTTGCATTTCTCTAAGAATTAGGGATGATGAGCATTTTTTTCATGTTATTACTAGCTATTCGTCTGTTCTCTTTAGAGAAGTTTCTATTCATCTCTCTTCCCCATTGATGTATGGGACTGTTGGTTTTTTTCTTGTGGATTAATTGAAGTTCTGTATAGATCCTGGTTATTAAGCTTTTGTCTGATTCAAAATATGCAAATATCCTTTCCCATTGAGTAGGTTGTCTATTTGCTTTGGTTTTTGTCTCCTTGGCTGTACAGAAGTTTTCAGTTTAATTAAATCTCATCTGTTTATTATTGCTGTTGTTGCTATTGCCATGGCAGTCTTCCTCATAAAGTCTTTCCCCAGGCCGATATCTTCCAGTGTTTTTCCAATTTTTTCTTTGAGGATTTTTATCATTTTATGCCTTAAATTTAAGTCCTTTATCCATCTTGAATCAATTTTTGTGAATAGAGAAAGGTGTGGGTCTAATTTCAGTCTTTTACATGTGGATATCCAATTTTCCCAGCACCATTTATTGAATAGGGAGTCTTTCCCCCAGTGGATGCTCTCATTTGGTTTATCAATGATTAGGTGGCTGTAAGTTGTTTGTTTCATTTCCAGGTTTTCTATTCAACTCCAAATGTCTATGTCTCTATTTTTGTGCAGAACCATGTTGTCTTGACCACTATGGTCTTGTAATTCAGCCTAAAATCTGGTATGGTGATACCCTCGACTTTGTTTTTATTACTAAGAACTGCCATAGCTATATGGGCTTTTTTCTGGTTTCATATAAAATGCAGAATCATTTTTTCCAAGTCTTGAAAGTAGGATGTTGGTATTTTAAAAGGGATGGCGTTGAATCGGCAAATTGCTCTGAGAGGTATAGACATTTTAACAATGTTGATTCTTCCCAGCCATGAGCATTGTATGTTCTTCCATTTGTTAAGGTCCTCTGCTATTTCCTTTCTTAGGGTTTCATAATTTTCTTATAGAGGTCCTTCACCTCTTTTTTTAGGTATATTCATAAATATTTCATTTTCTTTGTGGCTATGGTTAAGGGAGTTGTGTCCTTAATTAACCTCTCATCTTGGCTATTGTTGGCATATACAAAAGCAACTGACTTGTGGACATTGATTTTATATCCTGAGACATTACTGTATTTTTTGATGACTTCCAAGAGTCTTGTGGTTGAGTCTGTGGGGTGCTCTACGTATAAGATCATATCATCAGCAAAGAGGGAGAGTTTGACCTCCTCTGCTCCCATTTGGATGCCCTTTATTTCCTTGTCTTGCCTAAGTGTATTGGCTAGAATTTCCAGCACTGTGTTGAATAGTAAAGGTGACAGAGGACAACCTTGTCTGGTTCCAGTTCTAAGGGGAAGAACTCTCAGTTTTACTCCATTCGGTAAAATATTAGCTGTGGGTTTGTCATAGATAGCTTTGATCAGTTTAAGAAATGTGCCACCTATGCCTATATTCCTCAGTGTTCTAACTAGAAAAGGATGCTGGGTTATATCGAATGCTTTTTCTGCGGCTATTGAGAGGATCATATAGTCTTTAGTTTTGTCTCTGCTGATACGGTGAATAACGTTTATGGACTTGCGTATGTTAAACCATCCTTGCTTCCCTGGGATGACACCTACTTGATCAGGATGTATGACTTTTTTGATGATAAGCTGTAATCTATTGGCTAAGATTTTGTTGAGAATTTTTGCATCTACATTCATTAGTGAAATTGGTCTGAAATTCTCCTTTTTAGTTGGGTCTTTTCCCGATTTTGGTACCAGGGTGATATTTACTTTGTAGAACGTATTGGGGAAGATTCCTTCCTCCTCAATGTTTTGGAATAATTTCTGAAGTATAGGAGTAAGCTCTTCTTTGAAGGTTTGATAGAGTTCTGGTGTGAAGCCATCCAGATCAGGGCATTTTTTTGTTGGGAGATTTTTTTATTGTTTCTTTAATCTCGGTGCTTGAAATTGGTCTGTTCAGGAGATCTATTTCATCTGGGCTAAGTCTAGGGAGAGTGTGTGATTCCAGACATTGATCCATTTCCTTCACATTGTCAAATTTCTGGGCATAAAGTTTCTGGTAGTATTCAGATATAATCTCTTGTATTTCTGTGGCATCAGTTGTTACTTCCCCTTTATCATTTCTGAGTGAGGTTACTAGAGATTTTACTTTTTTATTTCTAGTTAGTCTGGCCAAAGGCTTATCTATTTTATTTATTTTTTCAAAAAACCAAATTTATTTCATTAATTTCTCCTTATTCATTAATTATTAATTTCTCCTTATTTCATTAATTTTCTGAATGATTCTTTTGTTTTCAATTTCATTGATCTCTGATTTAATTTTGGATATTTCTTTTCTTCTGCTGGGTTTAGGCTGAGAATGTTCTTCTTTTTCCAGTTCCATCAGGTGGCTTGTGAGTTTGTTGATGTACTCTCTTTCTGTTTTTCGAATATAGGCTTCTAAAGCAATAAATTTTCCTCTCAGGACTGCTTTTGCTGTATCCCACAGGTTTTGGTAGTTTTTGTCTTCATTGTTGTTGTATTCAAGGAAGTTAATGATTTCCGTTTTAGTTTCTTCCTCCACCCTACACTCATTCAGCATAAGGTTGTTTAATTTTCATGCCTTTGTGTGAGGTTGAGCATTTTTTTTGGAGGTGAGTTCCAATTTTAGTGCCTTGTGGTCTGAAAAGATGCAAGGTAGAATTTCAATTCTTTTGATCCTGCTGAGGTTTATTTTGTGTCCTAAGATATGATCAGTTTTGGAACATGTTGCATGGGACGATGAAAAGAATTTATATTCTATATCTTTGGGATGGAGTGTTCTATATATATTGATCAAGCACAGTTGTTCTAAGGTCTTATTTACATCTCTAATATCTTTGTTTAATTTCTGTTTAGAGGATCTGTCCAGGTGAGAGAGTGCTGTCGAAGTCCCCTGTTATTATGGTATTATAGGATATCATATTGCTCAGACTAAGCAAGGTCTGTTTCAAGAATTTGGGAGCATTTAAATTGGGTGCATGAATATTTAGAATTGAAACGTCTTCTTGTTGTATTTTTCCCTTGACCAATATGAAGTGACCATTGTTCTCTTTTTTTGTTTTAGTTGCTTTAAATCCACATATATTTGAAAATAAGATTGCAACCCCTTTTCTTCTGAATTATTTGCCTGAAAAACTGACTTCCAACCCTCAACTCTGAGTTGTCATTTGTCTTTTGACATGAAGTGTGTTTCCTGCATATAGCAAATAGATGGCTTGTGTTTTCTTAATCCAATCAGCCAATCTATGCCTCTTCAGTGGGGAATTCAAGCCATTAACATTTATTGAGATGATTGATAAGTGTGGTAGTAATCTATTCTTCTTATTTTGTGAAAGTCCAGTCTTAGTTTTGTCTTTTTCATCATTGTGGAAACTAAGTTCTGTCCTATAATTTCTCAGTGTTTACTTCGTGATGGTCAGTGTGTAGGACAGTGAAATATTTCCTGTAAAGCTGGTCTTGTGGCAAATTTCCTCAATCTTTACACATCAATGAAAGATTTGATTTCTCCATCAAT